>CAUYPO010135122.1:0-26483 GCA_963574435.1 Cheirogaleus major
CTTCTTCTTCTTCTTCTTCTTCTTCTTCTTCTTTTTTTATTAATGTCTTCCCTTCAGAAATCAGAGGGACAAATAAACTAAGGAATGGGTATTCAGTTCTCATTTTCTAGCGGGAACGCCGCTGGCTTGGACAAACGTCCCTGCTCTTCCTTAGAAAGACAGAGAATTCCATTCAGTTCCACCAGTAATAGAAGAGTCCGTCTGAGGGATGCAGTCACCTCCTCTCTCCTGGGAACCCATCATCAGTGTATTGCCCAAGAGCCTTGGTGTCCCCACATGGCAGGCCACGTGGCACATGGACGCCCTTTCAAGAGCGGCCCCCAGAGGTCCCTCTCCCCTGACAAAGCAAGGAGGAGGGTGGGGATGGCAGCCAGCAACACCCACACCTGCAGCCACCACGTTCGCTGTGTCCAGTTCACAAAAGTTCCGAAATGTTGGTATCTTTGCTGCTGCTTTTCATCAATGCCATTTAAGTGAATTTAGAATAATAATTTTATTAAAATGTTTTAGATGCCATATCTCCAATCCATAAAATTTATTGTACCTTTATGCAGAATTATACTGGAGTTGAAACATATAAATCAATTTATAAGGTCTAATGACACACAAACGCTTAAAATCTAAAGGCGGTGTAGTAAATTCAAATTACCATTACAAATGTAAGCTTTGTAGTCAGTGTGTGACCCGCTAAGGATTATATTTAACTCCCCTGAGAGTGGTTTATCATAAAACTTTATACTTTTATTGCAGTGAATTATTAAGTCCTCCATGACATGAGTCATTCCTCGCACTGACTATGGCTTTTTTAATGACACTATAATAGACATCTTGCTAATAGCAGGAGGAGGGTTGCTACCTCTGCCGCAAGGAGAAGGGTGGGAGGAGGAGGGAAACGGGGAAAGACAATACAGGACACATGCATGGAAAAGCATATTTCCCAGGGCACTCCCATTAGCAGTCGCACAAAGAAGTGTTGGAAGCCTAAAAACACACACCCCTCCATGTTCTGTCCTGGGTAAAACAATCGCTTATTGCCTAAAAGAAATTCAATTGAAAAGTCACACGTGGGGAAAGGAAAACAGTTTCGATTTCCTGAGCAATTTCAGTTTTCCATCAAAACTTTAAAATCCTCTCCCTGCTGCCATGCCATAGATCTGCTTCCTTTCATTACAACAAGCTCTTCAATGATAACAGATCACCGCCATCACATAACATACAGTGACCCAGCGCTCACAAACGTGACTCCCCTGCAATGCCCTCCTCTTCCTTATGCTGTGTCCACACAAGGGCTCCACAGCAGGAAACTCTTTCCAGAATCTATTTGAGCCCACAGATCATCATGTGCCAGAATTTCGAAATTCTAAGCTCCTGCCCTGAGAGAAGAGCCAGTCCTCATGTAAGATGTCTCTGTGTTGCAACTGGTGAATAGACTTGGGTTATAAAGACGACCGATGTATTCGACTAAAGAGGAGAAGAGAAAATGAATGTCTGGACTAGTGTTCTATGCATCTATGTGCATGAGTGACTTCCTTGCAGGAATTTCCCATGCATTCCATCATTTTTCTTAAAACTACACTCTGGTGGTCGTCTCAGTGCTCTCATCCCTGTGGTCATTTGGTCATTTCTGAGGCCATGGCGCTATCGATGGCTGTGGGCCCCACTTCTTCCCAGTGGCTCACCAACTGCCCTTGGGCAGTCGTTTTCTAACACGTGCTTCTCATGCCCACCGAGGCAAGACTTAAAGAGCCAACACATGGCTCACATATTTCCTCTAACTAGGTCATTATGAACATTTAAACATAGAGATTTTGTGGGGTTACCAAGGCTTGGATTTGACTAAATGGGATGGGCAATTCAGGCAACTGACAACAAATTTTTCACAAACTGACTGGTTGATTGACTAATTATAAGAGTCCTATGCTATATATTTTTATAGGCACAGGCAAATACAAATTATATAAAACCTCACTTCTCTTGCTCTCTCTCACAAACACCCACCCACCCACACCCCCACCCACACACAGATGCGCACGCACCTTAATATGAATCCATTTAAAAAACTTTCACTTGAAAATTCAAGAAAGCTTAACAAAGTCAAACAGGCTTTTATATAAATTGCCTCAAACTATTAAGCCATAAACATTTTTCACCCAAAGTGCTATGACTTTTTACCAAGGTGAGCCACTCTATCTTCTTCTCAGGTATTACTCCATAAGAAACTCGCTGAAGTCAACTTACTTTAGTAAGTATTTATGGAGAGTCTATTTCATGCCAGACCACTATGCTAGGGGCCTGGGGTTGCACTTCATAAGCACAGTACTTTGTCTTCATAAAGGTGATGGTCTAGATTCTAGAGCAGAAGTCAGCAAACTATAGCCCATAGGCCAAATTCACCCCACTGCTTGTTTTGATAAATAAATTTTTATTGGAACACAGCCATACCCATCAATGGCTGCTTTGGTATCATGATGGCAGAGTTGAATAACTGTGACAGGATTGTACAACCTCCAAAACCTAAAATATTACTATCTAGCTCATTACAGATAATGGTTGCCTACCTTTGGTGTAGAGCAATGGTTCTAGGTCCTAGCTGACATTTAAAATCAGCTGGGGAGACTTTTTAAAAGTACAATCAGAGACCAGATTAATTAAGTCACATCTCCAGGTTGTAGAGCCCTGAAATTTCTGTTTCTGCAAAAAGGAAAAAAAGAAAGATAGAAAGAAAAACAGATTCCCCAAGTGATTGTGACACTAAGCCAGAGTGGAGGACCACTCACAGATCAAACAGACCACATCGACGTAATGGCAAATGTGATCATGAGTGTTAAACAGGCAGCAAGCCACTTTCCAAGAGAGCTGCTGAGTAACGTAGACATCGTCACCTTGTCATCATGTTCTCTGCTGCTCCCAGATGTTCTACCTCAGTGGCACGAGTTGACTCTAAGACACACTGCCCCAAGGAGAACACCCAAAATCTAAAAATTTTCTCACAGAGAAGATAATCAAGCCTTTGTGTTTCCATTTCTCCCCACTCCGGTAGCTAAGTACATCCGCTCTGAGTGAGTTTTGATATTATTTCCGTAGCCGGAACAAGTAAGCAGACCTTACCTACATGCAGAGAGGACCCACTTAATTCAACACACCAAATATCCATCAGCAGCACCTGGGCCCCGAAGGTCATCAATGCTTCTCAAAATATCTGAAGAGGAGTATCGCCACCTCTGGGATGGGACAGGGGCCACTCTGGAAGCCTTCGTTCAGGACTGATTTCCCTCGGGGATGGAGCATGCTGTCCAAGTAGTCGTGGGAAGAGTCCACCAGCACCTTAAATATGCTCAGACTGTGCTAACAACCCCTGCAAACCAGCCTCATACAGAACAAACTCAGAGTTTCCACTGAACCTGTGAGGCCTTCAGAGACCTGGAGAAAAACTCAAATTCAGGCAATCTGTATGGCCTAACTTACTTTTTATTAAACAACTGTATTGATCAATCACTAACTGTGGGCCCAGAACTGCCTGGGCACTGAGTGAAGCACATTCCAAAGCATTTACAGTCTCTGCACACACAACACACACTCACAACACATCCACACAAGCACACATTTCACACATTCACCCAAGGAATGCTTGCATAACAAAAGGAACTGTATGATTATGTCCCATAGGGTGCGGCTCTGAGTAGCAATTCTTTTCCATCCCCTGGAGGAGGGCAGCGGCCTTGGAGGCAGGGCCAAAGCTCCACAGCCACAGGGGGGCAGGGAAGGGACTTCAGACAGAACTGGCTGTCCCTGTAGACAAAGGAATACAGGGCTTGTAGCAGTAGCCAAACCTGGGAAAGGAGAGATTTAGGGACTAAGGAAAGATCCACTGGGAGACCTACGAAGGCAAAGTCTTACACCAGACCAAGGAATAATTTTGTTTTTCTTCCTTGACCTTCATCACCTTCTTCTCAAATAAGATCTTTGGGAGCCCAAAAGAGTCTTGGGTGATTTGGAGACCACTCTAGAGAAGTTCTCCAATTTCATGCTTTGCAAAGCACTTTTACAATTCTTATCTCACTGTGACTTCTCAACCCCATGAATTAAAATATATTCATTGTCTCCATTTTTAAAAATAGGTAAGTATAACTGAATTTCTAAGAAGTTAAGTGATTTTCCCAAGGTAATAAAGTTAGCAAATAAGCCAGAATCTTACTCCAGTTCTTAAGGTTCAAGTTCAGTGTCCTTTTTACTACATGACGATGCTTGGACAAGACGTGAAGACTGACTCTCTTGTCATGAAAAATGCCAGCCTGAGCCAGGGTCCTGCAAGGCCCTCTCCAGGCCTCAGGCCCCAGCTCTGAATAACAATGCCATCTAATCAGCAGAACTTCCCAGACAAAAGGCTCAGCCTTTCTTTATGATCACAGTGATAAATTAGGGCTCCTATGTTTTATTCACACACTCAAGAACTGGAAGATGTTAACAGAAATAAATGAAAAATCTGTATATTGCCCCAAGGAAATTTCTAGTTTGTTTTGCACAATCAATTCATATTTCAGTATCTTGGCCTTTTGCTAAATCTCAGAAGGTATAAAAGAAGGGAGGGAGGGAGGGAGAGAAAGAAATTGAAAAACTGAAACTGAAAAGATAGAGCCCACATTTTCATCCTCTAGCTGGGTCGTGCTGAAGGTAAAGGACAGTGGCAGGTCCAGATGAGGCCATCTAATGGGATTCCTTAAACTGGGCCTTGACAAGAAGCTCAAAGCAGGAATTTACTCTCCCTGCTCATGGAACCCTGGCTACCAGAACCGCCTGCCTGAGCCAAGACGTCTTGAGCTCAAACCTCCAATGGCACAGCTGGCTTAGGCAAGTCCCTCACATTGTCCTACAGACTACAGCAAGGACTCCAAGTCACAGGTGAGGAGGGCCATCTGAGAGGAGGAAGGAGAAAACTTGCTGTAAAAATTGAAAATAAGAATACAAAAAAGGAAGTAAAGACAGACAGTGAAGGAATTAGTTTAAGGGATTGACAGGGAGCCGAGGTCAGTGATTCAGGTTTTCATGAGCCATGGGGGTAAGACTGGCTGTTTGTGTTCCCAGATCCAGTGAGCATTGACACAAAGTGGTGGCACTCCAAGAAGGATTCCCGGGAGATCAGCCAGGGGCCCAGCAGTAGCAGCTCGGAGCCAAGATCCCAGGACAAAGACAGCCTGGAAGGGTGAGATTTCCCAAGCTCTGGACAACATTCCAAATTGCAACCTTTCAACCATTCTTTTCACCCTTCCATCCACTCCATATACCCCATTCCTGGGGAGGAGAGTCTCTTTTAGTTCCTGATTTACTTGATTTCCCAAGCGCATCACTTTACATTTTGATCATGACATCCTGACTGCTTCTCAGCAACCTCCCAGTTGAGCGTGTCACGGAAGCCTTCAAGTCCCAGTGTAGGTCTTCTGGATTCTTAGATAACCCGTCCACACTGGTTACTCTTTCGCCCTTTGGGTTCACTCAGTATTTCCCAGGCAGAACTTGGGATATTGCATTTAACACGACAGTTAAACACTACCAGCTTTGAAGGAAGCAGTACAGCCGGTGCCTACCTCTACGTGTCTGAAATCTCATAAGGACTTTCCCAACTAGAGTCATCTTTTATCTCTATGGCATTTGTAGTCACGTCCTCTCTTTTGTTCTTCCCTTATTTTGCCTCCTTTTTTGTTTTATTGATCAATTCTTCCAGAGATATACTGTTACTACTTCCAAATGATCAGCTTTTGGCTTTGTTTATCTTTTCTATTGCATATTTGTTTTCTATTCCATTAATTTCTACCGTTATCTTTTGTTACTATTTTCCTTCTATTTTCTTTGGATTTATACTGTTCTGCACTTCTGACATCTAAAACCAGATGCTTAGTTCATTAATTTGGAGCTTTTCTTATTTTCTGATATAAATATTTAAGTCTACAACTTTCTATCTAGGTACTACATTAACTATATCTCCATAGTTTTGATAAACTATTATTAGACAATGCTAAGTACCTTGTGATTTCTCTTTTAATGTATATTTTTAAATTTTCATACATACAGGTTTTTTTCTAGTTAGTCAATGTTATTGTATAATGTAATTGCAGAGGGTGTGGTCTATGTAGCAATGGCCCTTTGAGACTGGCTGGAACCTGGCTGCAGGGTTCAGTACATGGTGAGTGATCATACATGTTTCATGTGTCCTTGAAAGAATATGTGTTCTGCAGTTGTTGGCTATAGTGTTCTACACATGGCCATTAAATCAAATTTGTCAATCGTGTTGTTTAAATCTTTCATAGCCTTACTCATATTTCCTCTCCCTACTCTATCAGTTAAGAGAGGTATGGTAAAATCCAAAATACTGGGTAGATTTCTCTATTAGTTCTGCCTATTTTGTTGCATAAGTTGCAAAGGTATGTTACATTTTAGACTTGTAATGTCATCCTAACAATTTGAATTTTTATCATTATGTGAGGAACTCTATCTCTGGTAATGCTCTTATCTGAAATTAACATATCAATCTCAATTTTATATTGATTAGAATTTGCATGGGGTATCCTTTTTTTATCCTTTGTCTTTCAATCTTTCTGCATCCTTATGTTTTAAGTATATCTTTTATAAAGAACATTGAGCTTAATTTTTTAATCCAGTCTGACACCTTTGCTTTTTGATTGGAGAGTTTAGCTCACTTACATTCATAATGATTTCTATTATATTAAGATTTATTTCTACCACCTTATGTTGTATTTTCTATTGCCCTGCTATTTTCTGTTTCTCTCTTGAAATTTTTTTCAATTCTGTTTTTTTAGATTAGGTCTTTTATTTCACATTCTAGTTCCCCCATTTATTTGAAAGTCATATGCTATATGTTCTACATTTTCTCTTTCTGTGGTTACCCTAGCCATTTTAACATGCAGATATAAATTATTGAAGCCCAAAGTTGATTAATATTGTTACTCTCTTCTCGAGAATTATAGGAATTGAGAATATTTTAACCTGGGTCTTCCATCCAATTCTGAATTATTTTAGTTATATTCTGTTTCTCAAAAACAAACAGGTAAAAAACCTCAGACATTATTTTTATACAGGCAGTGTTTGCTCATTTTGTCCATGTATTTATAGATATCTTTACTTATGATCCTTCCTGCATCCCAGACTTTCCATCTAAAATCATTTTCCTTTTACCTGAAGTTTATACTTTAGGATAGGCTTTAATAAGGATGCTTATTGCTTATTTATATTTGTCTGAAAATGTTTTCAGATAGACTTTATTTCTGAAATTTTCTCTATACAGAACTCAAAATTGAGTTGTTTTCTTTCAGTACATAGACTACATTATTCCACTATATTCTATCATTGCTGTTGAAAAGTCTAAATACTTTCTTTTGTAGATAATTTATCATTTTTCTCTGGCTGCTTTTAAGATCCTTTCTTTGTCTTTGATTTTTTTTCCTAGGTGTGGACTTATTTTTATCCTGCTTGATATATATTGAGCTGTCTGATTCTGAGTTTTGCTAGTCATTCAGAAAAACTCTCAATACTTATGCACTTTACATATTAACTATTTTCCACTCTTCCTATAATAACTGTATGGATCTCTGACCTGATACATGTTAAACCTTCTAACTCCATCCTCCATCTCTTTTAACCCCTCTTTTATGTACTCATGGCTTTGTCTCTCTGGTCCACATTCTTGGTTTGTTTTTGCTATTGTTGTACATATCTCTTCTAGTTCACTAAATCTTTATTTAGTTCTGTCCACCTTGCTCATTAATCTATTCGGTGAATTTTTATTTCAATTATTACATTTTTCTATTCCAGAAATTTAATTTGATCATTTCATTTGAATTATTGTGGTCATTCTTTATAGTTTCTTACATCTCATTTTTTTAAACTTTGGTTGTTAAAAATATAGGAACATAGTTATTTTAAATTATATCTGATAATTTCAATGACTGAAGATTTTACAAGTTTGATTCTGCCTTCAGTGTTTCCACCAGGCTTTATTCATGGTGCCTTGTTTCATTGTGTGTTTTATGATTTCTGACTGGATTCTTATCTGCTTTGTAACTATGTCTTTTGGAATTTTTAGACATGGGTTGGAGTTGGTTTTCTTCAGAGAAAGGAGAAAAGCAACCCAGTTTCTAAACAGCCCAAAAGCATTTTCAATAAAATTCCCTTTTGGAACTTTTTATATAGGCAGCATTAATTCTGATCTCAAACTCACATGAGGGCTAGGTGCTGCTTATTAATTCTCAAGGAATATTTTCACCCTTCACCCAGCAACAAAGGTGAAGTTTACCTTTGTGGTACTACTCTTCTGCATTGATTCTTTCTTAATCTCCTCCATACTCACAATGTGACCCTTTGAGGTTCTACATTTATATGCAGGATGTTGTCAGATTCCCTACCTTGCAGAAGGCAGGTTTTATCCCTACCTTCCCATGCCCTCTTTCACAATAATGGCAGAATTCAGGGTCACTGGAGTTCACCAGAAACTCCAGGGCACAAGCCAACATTGGTGCTAATTTATCTGTTATATCTCCTACTTTGTCTTCTGTTTGGCCTCTAAATAATCCTTCCTTTTATGCCACCTGTGCAAAACATTAAAATTAACATTGTTTATATTTCATGTAGCATTTTTTATTGCTCCAATCAGAAGTGTTAGTTAGGATAGTTAGCCTGCCACTCTGCCAAAACCTTACAACCATTGTTCAATTGATGCATAAACTCTAAGGTGGAGACTTTGAAATGGTAGAGAAGCAAAGATTAGCACACACACACTGACACATCTGAGGAACAAATACATTAATCTCAGTTCATTCTGTAGATAGGTTTGGATCGGTATTTGTGGACTTTCGACATTTGTCCTAAATCCAGTCTCTATTTCTTACCATGTAGGTTCCCTTAATCTGGCCACTATCTCCTTTCCTATACCCGGGTTTATGGAACTGAAATGATAGCTTCTTTCTGAAAGGCTAGTTTCAGTATTTATAAATTAATGAAAAACCTCTTCTTTTGCCTGTTCTTTTGTTTCATATCTTCCCTCCTGGCTCAGGGTTCATTCTGCACACATTTATTGGTCACCTACTGTATGTTAGGTGCTGTTCTGACTCCTTAACAGAATCACAGGTCCTCACAGGAATTCTGGTGAGAGCCTTCTAGAGATGACAGCCCATTCCTGCTAGAGCAAGACATTTCACCCTGGATTTATGCACATCTGTAACTGTTATATCCAATCCCAGAAGGACTCAAAATGTGGTCCACAGAGCAGCAGTTGAAGACTGAATGGGAACCTCTGAGGTGCAGACCAATAGTCAATAATCTGTGTTTTAACAAGCTCTCCAGGCAATAACTAAACTTACAAAATTTGAGAGCTACTACACTATCACACTATTATTTGATCTCTGCCTTATTTAACAATAAAGTCTGGGTTGCACTGACCCAGATTCCTAATCCTAAAAGAGACCACTAAGTTTTTAAAAGCTATCCAAAAAAGGACTAGAGCCAGCGCACATACTTTCATGATCCAGAAGGACTGACAGCAAACAGATAGTGGATGCCATTAAGTATAGAGCATAGCATTTCAAATGTAATGTATAATGTTTTCTGTTTTTTATAAACTGTAACATCCCTGCTGGCAGGCTCTCCCTGTTTCCTGTCTTGCCATTCAGGCAAACATAGCTAAGTTCCATTAGTGAATGCAAGTTCCAACCGATCTGCTCACCTTGTGGCTACAAAGAGGGCACAGCAGAGGACTGCACGGTCAACCATGTAAGTTACATGTAAGTTAACCCACTGAACCTCAGAGGGAGGACATGGGATGAGACACAGACACCATGCCTGGAACTAGCCTACGGGGCCATCAAAACAAAGGGAGGAGAAAGAGAGTGAATTGAACTCAGAGGCTCAGTTGGGTAGATAACTTCAGATATGGTTAGAAACACCCCCCTACCCAACAACAGTTTGTTTCATCAGGCCCAGAACAAAAATCTCATTGGAAGAAAAATAAAATGATGTGGTGAAAAGGAAATGTTAGCCTAGAAAAAAAATAAACTAGTCAATCCAAAATTTAGTTGCAACTTTTCCCCACCAGAACTGTTAGGAGGGAAACCTACTCATACTTGAGAGAAAGAATGCACTCAAAATGCACTTGTCCTAATCATTTAATCTGTGTTTTTTTCTAATTGCCATATGTGCCACATCTTTGTAACACACGGATGTGTGCTTGACATGCTGAAATCACGGAGTACTTTCCCCAAGTCATCTCAGGAAGAATCTGCGCCAACAGATGAAGTGGCAAAGACTTTCCTGGATGGATGCTTGTGCTGGAATTTATTTTCACAACTAAAATAAGAACTGAGTGAATTTGGCTTTTGAGCTGATATGTAACTGACTAAAACAAAATTAAGAGTCAACACTGTATTACAGGATCTTAGAAAATCAATACACTGGGCATGTTTGGGGATGAAAAACAAAAAGCTCTTTCTGGACACATTTTGGGGAAGGAGTTTCTCAGCTTGCAAGGCAACTTGGAAGCTAGATGGATTCCCCTTGACATTTCCAAAAGGAAATCAAGCATGGCATTTCTGCTTTGTTGTCACATTCAAATAGCATCAACACACTTGCGGCAGAATAGAAAGCATCACCATTTTCCATTTTCCATCTCTGACACAGAACAGGACACAGAACACATTTTGTTTGCCTACCTTAGTCCCCAAACTTGTATTTCCAAGAAAAAGATAAAGTAGTAATGAAAAAAAGTCTAGTGACACAAGCAATTGGCAATTCAGATCATTTTAAAGAAAAAATTAAAAGAAAGGAAGAAAAAGAAAGAAGGAAGAGGAGTCCCCACATGCTTACGGTAGTTAGAATAATGGGACCCCCAAGATGTTCTCATCTTAATCCCCTGGATCTGTGGGTATGTTATGCTGGCTATGGCACATGACATCAGACAAAGGGTAATTAAGGTTGCAGATGGAATTAAGATTGCTAATCAGCTGACTTTAGAATTATCTTGGATTCCTGGGGGGGGGGAGGGGTGTGGAACCCAGTGTAATCACAAGGGTCCTTAGAAGTGGGAAAGGAAGATGTGAATAGAGAAAAGAGAACCAGATAAACGGCAGCATGGAAAGGACTTGGCCCTAATGTTGCTGGCTTTGAAAATGGAAGAAGGGATTGTGAGCCAAGGAAGGTGGACAGCCTCTAGAAGCTGGAAAAGGCAAGGAAACAGATTCTCCACTAAAGCCTTTCTGACATCTTGACCTTAGCCCAGGGGATTTGTGTTGGATTCTGATCTATAGCATCATAAGATAATAAAATCATGTTGTATGAAGCCACTAAGTTTGTGATAATTTGTGACACTGGCAATAGTAAACTAATACAACCCCTCTCAAACACAATCTTCCCCTCCTCTCTATAGGTAACAACTCTAACGTCTAACACAATAGCTTGGTTTCTTTTAGGTTTTGAACTTTTGCTAAATGAATTGACTGATGCTGTATGTATTCTTTTGTGTCTGAATTCCTTTTTTATTCCTTTTTTGTAAGTGCATAGGATATGCATTTTTATTTATTCAGTCTACTGTTGATGGACAAATTTGGGGCTATTACAAATAATAATGCTGGGAGCATACTTGTACATATCTTTCGGTGCAATGTATTTACATTTCCATTTGTACATACCTACAGTGCAATGGCTGAACAGTAGTGTAAGCACAAATTAAGTGGGTCATGCCTAAGTTGTTTTTTTGTTTTTTTCTAAAATACTCTCATAAGCAGGGTATGAATAAGAATATATAGTTGTTCCATATCCACGGTACTTGGCATTGTTTGTATCTTATTTTGTTTGTGGTGGTTGTTATAGTTTTGTCATTCTGGTAGGTGTGTAGCAGTAGTTCATTGTGTTTTAATACCTTTTGCTGATTACTAATGGGGCTCACATACCTTGTCATGTGTTCACAGGCATTTTCCCCTTTTGTGAAAGACCTATCCCACTAACTTGCCCATTTTTTTATTTGGATGTCTATTCTTTTCATATTGATTTCCAGGATTTCTTAATATAGTCTGGATATGAATCATTTGTTGGTTACATGTATTGAAAATATCTTCTCCTGCTCTGTGACTTGCATTTTTATTTTCTTTACAGTATCTTTGGATAAGCACGAGTTCTTAATTTTAATGTAGCCCAATCTATCAGTCTTTTCCTAAATGGTTAGTGCTTTTTATATCCTGTTCCAGAAATCTTTCCCTACCCTAAAGTCATGAAGATATTCTACATGATCTCCTAGAAATATTACTGTTTGGGCTTTCATATTTAGACCACAATCCACATAAACTTGATTTTATTATGAGGATATGCAACTGACACTGCACTATTGAGAAAAAGGCCTTGTTCCTCACTGTCCCAAAGTGCTACTTTTGACAAAAATCAAGCATCCACAAATGCATAGTTCTGTTTCTGGACTCTCTTAGTCTAGTCATGTTCCAATACTATACTGTCTTAATAGCTGTAGCTTTATAATACGGCTTGCTATCTGATAGAGTATATCTTTCCACAGAATACTCTTGGCACTTCACATTTCCATTTAAATATTAGAATTAGCTTTCCTATATCCACAAGATAAATCTGCTAGGATTTTTTTTAACATTGCATTGACTCTTTAGATAAATTTACAAAGAACTGACATCTTAAAAATTTCTATTTATTGATAGCATCTTTAATTTTTGTCAATAATATTTTGTGGTGTTTTATATAGTGGCCAAGCAAATATTTCCCTAGCTTTATCAAAAGGAGTTTAATATTTTGATGTTATTGTAATGTTATATTTTTATACAATTTTATTAATTTTTTCAGCCCATAAAAATACCTATTAGTGCCTTAATGAATGTATCAGTCTTGCTAAATTTATTGTTTAATTCTAATAATGTATACTTAAACATTTTAGAATTTTCTATTAACACAAATATGTTGCCTGAAAATAATCTGAGTATTATTTCTCCATATGAACTTTGTACCTATTATTTCTGTATCTTGTTTATTGTACTAGAGGAACCTCCTGTACAATGTTGAATAGAAGTGATGACAGCCAGTCTTCTTCTCACATTCCCAATTTCAGAAGGAAACCATTGAAAATGCTTTTCTTAAAGAAGATACATACTGTTTGTTTTTCATAGATATTCTATATCATATTAAGAAAGTACATTTCTATTGATTTTGTGATAAGAGTTTAATATGAATGGGTGTTGAATTGTATCAAATACATTTTCTGTACCTATTAAGAAAATCATATGACTTCTCTGATATCCTGTTAATGTAGCAAATAACATTGGTAACTCAAGAATTCATATTTTCATCTCAAGGTAAATATTACATAATACAATACACACACAGTATATAATATCACTAAGCCAACTACTAAAATAAAGCAAAATGAATAGTTAATAAATCCACAAAGGAGATAAAATTGAATCGTAAAATACTCACATATACAAAAGAGGGTACAGAAAGTAAATAAAGAACAGATGAGCAAATAGAAAACAGATTTTCTTGGGCAGGTTTAAACTCAACAATGTCCTAATCACATTAAATGTAAATGGTCTACAACCTCCAATTAAAGGGCAGAGATTGTCAGATTAAATAAGAAAGCAAGACTCAACTATGTGCTGACAGGAAACTTACTTTAAATATAAAGATACAAATAGGTTAAAAGAGAAAAGATAGAAAAATGTATACTATGCTAACACTAATCAAAAGAAAGCAGGAGTAGCTACATTAATATCAGATAATGTAGATTTCAGAGAAAAGAATGTTACTGGAGATTTAAGTGAGTTATTTCAAAATGATAAAGAGATCAATTCAACATGAGAACACAGTAATCTGAAATATTTATGCACTTAACAAAACTTGAAAATATCTAAAGAAAAACTGATATAGGAAAGGAGAAATAGACAAAATAACAATTAACAAAATTTTCAAGTATATTTTGTCAATAATTGATAGAACAAGTAAACAAGAAATCAGTAAACATAGAGTAAAAAGAGAAAAACACAAATCTATCAATTGTACCTAATTAACATTTATACAACAGTAACCTAACAACAGCAGAACATATTCTTCTAAAAGCCACAAGTAATATTACCCAACAAACTAGAGATAGAGGGAAATTACTTTAATATAAAAAGGCCATGTATAAAAAAACCCACAAGTAACATCATACTTGATGGTAGAAGCTGAAAGCTTTTCCTTTAAGATCAGGGCTCAGAAAGGATGCTTGCTTTAACCACTTCTATTTAACATGTTACTGGAAGTCCTAGACAGAACAATTAGACAAGAAAAATAATAAAAGACAGCCACATTAGAAAGGAAGAAGTAAAATTACTTCTATTTCATGGAAAACATAATCTTCTATGTAGAAAATTCTAACACTGGGTGTGGTGGCTCACACCTGTAACCACAGCACTCTGCAAGGCTGAGGCAGGAAGATCACTGGAGGCCAAGAGTTTGAGACAAGCCTGGGCAACATAGCAAGATTCCATCCCTATAAAACAAATTTAAAAATTAGCTGGTTGTGGTGGCGTACACCTGTAATCCCAGCTACTAAGGAGGTTAAGGCAGGAAGATGGCTTGAGTCCAGGAGTTTGAGGCTACATTGAGCTATGATCATGCCACTGCACTCCAGCCTTGGTGACAGACCAAGACCCTGTCTCTAAAAAAAGTATATATAGAGAGAGAAAACTCTAAAGATTACACATACACACAACACAAAAACTGTTAGAACTAATAAACAAATTTTAAAAGTTGCAGGATGTAAAATCAACACTCAAAAATTAGCTGCCTTTCTATAAAGTTACAATGAGCAATTTAAAAGGAAATTTAAAATACAATTCCATCTACAATAGCATCAAAAAAATAAAATACTTAAGAATAAAATTAACTAAGGAGGCAAAAGACTTGTACACTAAAAACTACAAAATGTTGCTAAAAGAATTCAGGAAGACACACACAGTAAATGGAAACACATCTTGTGTTCATGGATTAGAAGACTTATTATTTTTAAGAAGTCAATACTAGCCAAAGTGAACTACACATTTAATGCAATTTCTATCAAAATCCCAGTGGCATTTTTTGGAAAAATATTAAAAAAACACATGAAAATTCATATGGAACCACAAAGACATTGACTAGCCAATAATCTTGAAGAGCAAAGTCAGAGGTATCACACTGTCTGATTTCAAAACTTATTATTGAGCTACAATAATCAAAACTGTGATATTGGCATAAAACAAACATGTAGACCAATGGAATATAACAGAGAACCCAGAAATAACCAATGCAGATAAAGTCAAATGATTTTGACAAAAATGTCAAGACCATTCAATAGGAAAAAGACAGTCTCTTCAACAAATGGTGCTGGGAAAACTGGATCTCCACATGCAAAAGAATGAAGTTGGGCTCTTCCTCTACAGTGTTCAACTCAAAATGAATCAAAGACTTAAACATAAGACCTAAAACTATAAGACTCTTAGAAGAAAACATGAGGTAAAGGCTTCATGGCATTGAATTTGACAAGGATTTCCTGGATATGACACCAAAAGCACAGGCAACAAAAGTGAAAATAGATAAATTGTACTGCATTGAAATTAAAATCTATGCAACAAAGAACACAATCAACAGAGTGAAAAGGCAACCTATGGAATGGGAGAGAATATGTGCAAACCATATGTTTAAGAAGATAGTATGTAGACAATAAAAAGAATGCCTACAATGCAAGAAAACTAGCCCGATTTAAAAATGGGCAAAGGATTCAAATAGATATTTCTTCAAAGATGATATACAAATGGCCAACAAGCATATGAAAAGATGCTTAACATGGTTAATCATTAGGGAGATGCAAATCAAAATCACAATGAGATATTACTTCATATCCATTAAGATGGCTACTATCAAAAACAAAAAAACAAAATAGCAAGTGTTGGTGAGGATGTGGAGAAATTGGGACCTTTGTGCACTGTTGGTAGAAATGTAGAATGGCACACCTGCTCTGGAAAACAGTTCCTCAAAATATTAAAAATAAAACTACCATATAATCCAGCAATTCCAATTATGTGTATATATCCAAAAGAATTAAAAGAAGGGTCTCAAGAAATATTTGTGCCCCCATGTTCATAGCACCACTATTCATAAAAGCCAACAGGTGGAAGCAATGTATGTGTCTATCAACAGATGAATGAATAAAGAAAATGTGAGATGAGATGTAGAAATATATATATACGCACACAAAAAATGATATATATTGGATGTTATTCAATATATATTCAGTTACAATACATATAGAATATTATTCAGCCTTTAAAAAGAAAGGAAATTCTCATATATGCTAAAACATGGATAAACCTTGAGGATATTATGCTAAGTGGAATAAGCCAGCACAAAAAGACAAATACCGCATGATCCCACTTATATATGAGGTATTCACAGCAGTTGAATTCATAAAACCAGAAAGTGGAAGAGTAGTTTACCTGGAGCTAGGGAGAGATGGTAATGGGGAGTCATTTAATGAGTGTAGAGTTTGTTTTGCAAGATGAAAAAGTTTTAAAAAAGAAAAAAGTTCTGGAGATATGTTTCACAACAATATGAATATACTTAACACTACGGAATTGTACATTTAGAAATGGTTTAGATGGTAAGTTTTGTTTTTACCACAATAAAAAAAAGCAGCATGGGGAAATTTTACTAAGATAGATCATATTCTGGGCTATAAAACAAATCCCAATAAAGTGAAAGCATTCAAATAATAAGTGAGATCATGTGGGACTGAAAATTTCTTTGTGGAAAGTTTTTAATTACCAATTGATTTTCCTAAGTTGATAGTTTTCTTATAATTTTAATAAATTATTTTCTCAGAATTTGTCCATTTCATTGAAATTTCAAAATTTGGGGCATAAAATTTTCCTAATGTCCTCTTGATAACTCTTAATATCTGTTGTCTCTTTATTTTATAAATAAATAAATATATATATATATATATACTCTTGTTCATTTCTGATATGTGGCTTTCCTGTCTTTTTCTGAATCAGTCTGACTTACAGCTTATCAATTTTCAATCTTTTAGAGAACTTTTGACTTTATTGAATTTCCTTTTTGTATATTCACAGTTAATTTTATTACCTTTTCCTCTTTATTGTTTCCTTTGTTCTCCTTTCTTGGGGTTTAATTTGCTGGTATTTTTTAATGTCTTGATATTAATAATTAGATTGCCATATTCAGCCATTTTTCTTTTCCTATATGCATTTATTGTTGTATATTTCTCTCTAATCACACCTTTAGCTGCATTCTTAAAGTTCTGTTATGTGAAAATTTTCTTATCATTTTGTTCAAAATTTTAAAAAATTTTTATTGTAATTATTTCTTAGAACAATAATTATTAATAATTATTATCTAATTCAAATCAGTTGGGGATTTTCTAGTTCTTTATTTGCTATTGATTGCTAGCTTAATTTCACTCTGGTTAGAGAATAAATTCTGTATAATTTCAATTATTTGAGAATTTGTCTTTACTTCTTTATAGGCCATTCTAACTACACATGTAAAAATGGCTAAAATGGTTAATTTCATGGTATGTCTATTTTACCACAATAAAAAAAATGCATTGTTGGATACAATGTTCTCTGTGTCAGTTAGGTCAATTTAGTTAACCATGTTGTTTGGATGTTCTGTATCCCTACATTTTGTCTATATGTTCTATAAGTTACTGAAAGAAATATATTAAATTCTCCTACTCTGATAATGAATTTCTTTATTTCTCCTTTGTCTCTCCTTTGGATTGTTTTATATATATTTGGGGCTCTTAGCAGGTGGATATAAATTTGAACTTGTTACATCTTCCCAGTGACTTGACCTTTTTGTCATTGTAATATTGTTAGGTCTGTGTGGATGTTCCCCGGTCCCCTGGTTCCCTGTGTCAAGAATGACTACTGGTACTGAGTCGAACCGATGACGGACTGATCACAGACATAGAGCAACCCCACACAAACAGTTTATTACAGGAAAGAGAAAGAAGCTATACAAAGTGAAAGTGAAGAAGCAAGGTACACAAAATGACACAAGGTGAAAATACATTCTAGAGAGGAACAGGTCAGTCCCCATGAGTGGAGAAAGACACCAAAGTCTGAGCACATCTTGTCTTTTATATGCTCACTAGTTTGTCCTGCCTTACTCCTGGCAGGATTGGTTGCTATTTCCCTCCTTGGGGGTTATTGACAGGTTGGGGTTATAGAACAGATTACTTACCAGGTTGCTTATATAACAATTTCCCTTTCTGTGCATGGGTCTTTCCCAGAATCCTTCATGCAAACTCCACCCGTGTTTTGCTAATTAGATGGTAATGAGCTCTAGCTCAGTTAAAGGTCATTAGAAGCTCCTTACTCTGTATGTTTCCACCAGGGAACAGTTCCTAGCCACAGTTTGGTTCCTAGATACAATTCAGTTCCCTCTCTCTGCCCTTAGCCATTTCCTTGCCACTTGTTTACTCTCCACCAGACCTAACAATATGTCCATTTTCATCTTTAGTGACAATTCTGTCTTAAAGTCTTCTTTAATATTAATATAGCTATATCAGCTTTGTTTCAGTCAGTGATTTCCTATCCTTTTCAACCTTTCTATATCCATACATTGATATTATATCTTTATAGACAGTATATAGATGGGTTTTGTCTTTTATTTAGTCTGACAGCTTACATTTTTTAATTGGTGCTTTTAATCTTTATATTTTAACACATTTAGTGCAATTACTGATATATTTGGGTTTAGCTCTATCATCTACCTACTTACTGCTTCTTACAACTATTCTAGTTTTCTATACTCTTTTTGTATCATTTGTAGCCTCCTTTTGGATTTATTGGTTATGTATATTTATTTATTCCATTCTCCTTCTATTATGTTGTTATGCATTCTTTTAATGTAAGTACATGTATTCTATTTAGGGCTACCTAGAGATTAAAATATACTTATCAAAGTCTATGTAATATAAATTAATACTTTCATTCTTCCTAGACAATTCAAGGACCTTGTAACACTTTAATTCCATTAACTCCCCAAATTTATATGTGATTGTTATAGTATATCTTAATTCTATATATTTATTCTTCCCATATGATATTATTATTATTTTATATAGTTAAAACTTATTTAAATTCATCTACATATTTATCCTTTCATTTCTCCTATATTCTTAAACTTCGATTTGAAATTGTTGTAGCCTACCCTTTTACTTTCCTTTAGAATAGATCTGCCAGTGACAAATCCTCTCAGTTTTTTCTTATCTAGAAATGTTTTTATTTTGCCTTCATGTTTTAGAATATTTTCAATGGGTATAGAATTTTAAGTTGCTACTTTTTTCAATGCTTCAAATGTAGATACTGTTCATTGACTCCTGGCTTCCTCTGTTGTTGAAAAGTTAGTTGATAGCCTTGTTCTTTCCTCTCTGGCTACTCTTAAAAATTTTTCTTTGGTTTTCAGCAGTTTACTATTACATGAAACTTTACTGCATTTCTTCTACTTTACATTCAGAGTGTTTCTTCAATATGTGGCTTGATGTCTTTCTTTGGTTTGGGGAAACTCTCAGCCATTATCTCTTAGAATACTGCTTTTACCCAATTCTCTTCTATTCTGCTAGGTTTTCAATTACATATATCTTAGACATTTTCTCTCTATCCTTGTTTTTCTTCTCTTTTCCCTCTTTCCTTCTTTTAAACTCAAGCTACATTCTGAGTATTTTTTCCAGATCTATGTTGCAATTTACTTAGTCCCTCTTCAGCTGTGTCTGTTCATTGTTAATCTATCCATTGAGTTAATCTATCCAACTATCCATTAATTTCCTGTATATTTTTCAGTTCTAGAATATTTATTTATTAGAGTATTTGGTTTAATTCCCCAAATTCTTGATCTTTCCTATTATTTCCTTGAACATACCAACTTATCATGATTACTTAAAAATTCATGTTTAATAACTCCATTTTCTGGATCTCCTCTGGTCAGTTTATATTTTACATTGCTTCTCTTAATTTTTTAAATCACTTTATCTCATATTTTTCTATGCCTAGTTATTTTTGTTTAATGCAGAACATTGCATATAGAAAACTTTTGTAGTAATTTCAGGATTGGTTGTATAAAATTGTCTTCCAGACAAGATTTACATTTGCTTTTGAGAGATAGCTAGGAGCACCAGGGTCCCAGGTCACCTTATTACAATAGGAGATTAAGATGATTTGAAGGTGGGCTTTAATCCCTGCATATCAGTTTCAAGGCAGTTTACTCTTACTCCAACTGAAAGCTTGGCAGTTTTACGAATGTTCTCTCTTTGATAGTCCCTGAACTCCAATTTTTCCCCTGTCCCCGTGAGCCTGTCAAGGGTCACACCCAGCTTCCTCCTCTAGGCAACCTCTTCCAGGATTCTAATAGATGTCCCTGGGGAATGCCGCTCCAGATGCTGGGCTTAGCTATCTAGGCTTCATTATTCTCCAGATCTTGGCCCTGTTCTTTTGCACTGTCTTGTTAGCTCTACTAATGCCACATTTTTTTCCCCAATTTTTCTAGCTGTTCTCAGTGGAATGGTTGTCCAAATTACTCAGTCTTGCATCACAGAAAGTAAAACTCTCAACAGAAAATGTTTTTAATTAATCAATAATTAATTAATCACAACAACAAAGGCAGAATCCAGGTCTAGGAGAAAAGATGAAAAAGCTTAAAACTTGATAATAACCTTTACATTTGTCAGCAACTTCACATATTTGTTTAATCTCATGGAAAGTAACAATTGTATGATGTGTTATACTTTAGGCATGAAGATATTTAGGTTTCAAGGATAGAATAAATTTCCAAGGCTACAAAACTATGGCAGAGCTCAAGTTTGAACCCAGGTCTCTCTGACTTCATGCTTAGACCTTATTTTACTAGATAACAGCTAGAAGTTCCTGGAGGGATAGTGACTGCCTAGGTAGAAGCATCATGAGGAGGTAGAAACAAAAAGCATCATCCACTTAGAATCAGGAACATAAAACTCATAGAAGCAGCTATCTAGCAGAACACAGACAACTTTTTAATAAAATAAATTCAAAAAAGGCAGATAGCATTATCCAGTCTCTTCCCTTGCCTAAACACAATTGTCCTTAGTGGGCATGGCTAAACAGGCCTACCTGATGGGTCATTATACCAATGGGACCAATTGCACACCTAAGAATCTTCCTCTTTTTAGGAAGCTAGGTCCTGATACAAGATGACTCATTCTTAGAGGTAAATCATGGAGAACCTTGATCTTGTGAGATTAAGATCCTTTGAATGGTCCAGTCTCTTTGCTTAAATAAGACTCTGTTTCCCAAACCTCTTTCTAAATTCAGTTTCTTGGCCACCTATGTCATGGCAGATACTGTGATAGTAATAAAACACAAACCAAAATACATGAAGTCCCTGTTCTCATGGAGTTTATAGTTTAGAGGAGGGAACATGCTTCAGTCTCAAACCATTGCATAATTAGTGTGTAGGTGAATGTTTAAACATCAGCTTTCCATGGGGATGGAGCAGGTTGTGATTTGTAGTATTTGACCATTTCTCTATGGAACTACCCCCATCGTGACTGATTTCAGGCTATCCAGATACTGTCACTGAACATGGAGCTGGGAAGAGATGCACACAGTCAACTCTCATAAGACAATATGAGCCAAGTCCAGTGCACCACTGAATATAAAAATTGAAAATGTGATACAAGTTCTATCGCAAAGGAGCCCCATTCTACAAGACACATAGCAAGGGAACCAGACTCACTCTACATGGTTACAGCAGGCATCTTTCAGGAAGTGGGCATGGAAGAACAGCCTGTATAAAGAGCCAGGCAGTGCTAGCACTCTGGGAGGCTGAGACGGGCAGATCGCTCAAGGTCAGGAGTTCAAAACCAGCCTGAGCGAGACCCCATCTCTACTAAAAATATAAAGAAATAAATTGACCAACTAAAAATATATACAGAAAAAATTAGCCAGGCATGGTGGCGCATGCCTATAGTCCCAGCTACTCGGGAGGCTGAGGCAGGAGGATGGCTTGAGCCCAGGAGTTTGAGGTTGCTGTGAGCTAGGCTGACACCACGGCACTCACTCTAGCCTGGGCAACAAAGTGAGACTCTGTCTCAAAAAAGAAAAAAGTCCACACATTATATTAGGTTATTGTCTCTTAACTCTCTTTCAATCTATAGGTCTTTTCCTTCACTTTTTGTCTTTTGCAATTTATTTGTTGAAGAAACATGGTAGTTGGTCCTGTAGTTTTCTACATTTTAGATTTTGCTATTTGAATCTCTGTGAGTTTTTTGTGGTTTTTTTTTTTTTCAAAAATATTTCATAGGTGGTGATGTGTATTCTTACTACATCCCATTTTTGCCCAGGCTAGAGTGCCCGGGCATCAGCCTAGCTCACAGCAACTTCTAACTCCTGGGCTTAAGCGATCCTCCTGCCTGCGTCTCCCAAGTAGCTGGGATTTCCCGGATAATTTTTGTTTTTATTTTTAGTTGCCCAGATAATTTTTTCTATTTTTAGTAGAGACAGGGTCTCGCTTGCTCAGGCTGGTTTCAAACTCCTGATCTCAAGCAATCCTCCCACCTTGGCCTTCCAGAGTGCTAGGATTACAGGGGTGAGCCATCACACTTGGCCTAAATTACATCTTATATGTTTCTCTTTGTGATATTAAGATTAATCAGGGCCAGGCGTGGCGGCTCATGCCTGTAATCCTAGCACTCTGGGAGGCCGAGGTGGGCGGATCGCTCAAAGTCAGGAGTTCGAAACCAGCCTGTGCGAGACCCGGTCTCTACTAAAAATAGAAAGAAATTAATCGACCAACTAAAAATATATACAGAAAAAATTAGCCGGGCATGGTGGCGCATGCCTGTAGTCCCAGCTACTCGGGAGGCTGAGGCAAGAGGATCACTTGAGCCCAGGAGATTGAGGTTGCTGTGAGCTAGGCTGACGACAGCACTCACTCTAGACTGGGCAATAAAGTGAGACTCTGTCTCAAAAAAAAAAAAAAGATTAATCAGTGGGCTCAGCTTAATTAATCATGTTGTCATCTTGATCTATCCATTATGAAGTTCCCCACCAGCTTTTCACCTAAGAGTGTTAGCAGTCATTGATAATCATTGCATAGATCCATTATTTCATTAGGTGTTACAAAATAGTAATATTCTAACTCTGTCATTTCTTCTTTATCTTTTAGCTGGAATTCTCCTATAAAGAGAAAATTTCCTTCACCAATTATTTATTCTGAGGTGTAGTTCATACAGAAAAGTCAAGATAAATGCTTGATTCTTTAGATTTATTTAATAATTTCAGAATGGGTTGGTTCCCTAGCATCTTCTAAAGGCAAATAAAAAAGTTTTTAAAATTTGCTTTTAGTATTATTAGGAGCATATATGTTTTAATATATAAGATATGTTGCAATCCAAATTTTATTTTGCTTTTTGATTCTCAAGTTGACAAATCTTTGGTCAGCGGGAGCCCCTTTAAGTTGGATCTTAAGTTCTTTTGACATGATTTGATAGCTTTGATAACTTCGTGATATAATAAGTTGTTTCAGGCCCATCTTGCACATTTCCTGCTCCAAACTTACAAGGAGTCCTGGTTTCTTTCAATGGGAAATGGTTTTCAGAGACCATAATCTGGGTGTTTGGAGTGCTCATTGCCACTGAGTTCATTATTGTCTATAAACCTTTTCAGTGATCCACAGATTTTTAATGTGTAATGGAGTAAAAGTCTGAATAATAAGATTTAGTCTGATATGGGCATCCCAGCTCCTCGGGAGGCTGAGGTGGTGGGTGGACCCCTTAAGGCCAAGAGTTCGAGACTAGCCTGAGTGATATAGCAAGACCCTGGACCTGAAAAAAAAAGAAAAGACTTAGTCTGAATAAAAGGAGTAGAAATTAGAGATCTGGCTGTAAGCCCCCAAAATTAAAGATTGTGTTGTTATCTTTCCACCATGTATGATCATTTTTTCCCTTTACAGATGTATAAAATCTTAAGAAAATCACAATTAACTAACTTCTCAGATCTGAGATTTTTATTTTATTTAAAAAATTATTTTGTGGAATGCTTCACAAATTTTCGTGTCATCTCCAGTTTTAGCATATATGCTGCCAAAGCAAGCACTGAGTTCTTAAAATTAATTAGATATTATGAAATTACTTAGCTGACTTTTCTTTTTTGAGATGGAGCCTCACTTTGTTGCCCAGGCTGGAGTGTAGTGGCCTCATCACAGCTGACTGCAACCTTGAACTCCTAGGTTCAAAGTGATCCTCCTGCCTCAGTCTCCTGAGTAGCTGTGACTACTGGCGTGTGTCACGATGCCCTGCTAATTTTTCTATTTTTTGTAGAGATGGGATCTTGCTCTTGCTCAAGCTGATCTTAAACTCTTGGCCTCAAGCAATCCTCCACCTCAACCTCCCACAGTGCTAGGATTATAGGCATGAGCCACTGAGTCTGGTCAGCTGACTCTTTCTAAAATAAAATAATTTTTTTCTTTTTATCTTTTTTCTTTTTTTTTTTGAGACAGTCTCACTCCGTTGCCCGGGCTAGAGTGCGGTGGCGTCAGCCTAGCTCACAGCAACCTCAAACTCTGGGGCTCAAGCGATCCTTCTGCCTCAGCCACCCGAGTAGCTGGGACTACAGGCATGCACCACCATGCCCGGCTAAGTTTTTCTATATATTTTTAGTTGGCCAATTAATTTGTTTCTATTTTCGTAGAGACGGGGTCTCACTCTTGCTTAGGCTGGTTTCAAACTCCTGACCTTGAGCCATCCTCCCGCCTCAGCCTCCCAGAATGCTAGGATTACAGGCGTGAGCCACCACGCCCAGCTGAAAAATTTTTTTAGATTATAAGTTAATTGTATTTTTAATTTCTTGTTAGAGATGGAGTTTCACTATGTTGCCCAGGCTGCAGTGCAATAACTATTCACAGGTGGGATCATAGTACACTGCAGCCTTTAATCCTGGCCTTGTAATCCTTTCTCACCTTAGCCTCCCATTTGTTTTTTTAGAGATGAAATCTCATTATTTTGCCCAGATTGTATTCTAACTCCTGGGGTTAAGTGATCCATCTGCCTCAGCCTGCTGAGTAGCTGGGACTACAGGTGTGTGCCACCATGCCCAGCTTAGCTGACCCTTTCAATATTTTAAACTACTTATAATAAACTTCATGGTTGTAATTTTTCTATTAAAACATTCATTTTGATGTTGTTATGGAAACAAGTGGTCCTACTGTTAAGCCTCAGGCCACTTCTTAATCTCATACTGATTAACTATATTCTGGTTTTCTTCCTTTTTACATTCCCCAGAGATTCATTCAGCTATAGTTTCTTTTTTAAAGGCATTCCTGCAGTTATTGAATGGAAAGGAGAATGAAAGAGTCTTCTGGAAAGGTTTTATATCTTTATCTGGGTGATGGTTTCATGGGTGTAGACCTATGTAAAAATTCAAATTGTATACTTACGATTTTTAATGTGGATTCTCAGTTGTCCCAGCACTGGCACTCCACACAATGATTTTCTCAGAGAAGGCACTCAGTTTAATTGAACTGAACCATGAGTACAGTAGCAGAAGGATTTGACCTTCTAAAAGTGCTCAATAGGGGGGAGGGGGGCGTGGGCAATATACATAACCGTAATATTTGTACCCCCATAATATGCTGAAATAAAAAAAAATAAGTGCTCAATAGGTGTTTTTGTTGCTGATGATTGCTATTTGTATGCTATGAACCTTCTTCATGATCCAAAAATATTTTGTCTGAAAGTTAAATATATAATGATTAACTAAAACTATGATTTCTCTCATTTCCTTTCCTTCTATTGCTTTACATGAGCTTCCATGTGCCTCCTTCTCTAAGAGTTTGCTCACACATGATATTCCCCTCTACCTCCTAGCCAACTGGACCAGGAGTGGACTAAGCTGGGCCAACTGACTTCTCTCTCTCTATAATTTGGAATTAGGATTTAGAAACTCCAGAAATCTCTTTTGACTGTTTGAACTGGAGATCACATATAGCTGGTGTGGGTATACATTGCATGTCATGGGTATGTGGACATGTGTGTGTGTGTGTGTGTGTGTGTGTACATGTGCATGTGGGGTGATGGGGTGGTTGTCTAGGGCCCTGCTGCATCATGTAGTATATTCTTGATTCTCAGAAAACTTCCTACCAAACTGTGGAAATGCATACTACTCAGATATTACCCCTTCTCTCAGCCTTACCCACTCTCTCATGCTCCTTTTTCTGTTCCTTAGCAGCATCAGGTCAATGGCTTGGCAAATTTAGACCAGAAGGCTGGGTGCAGTGGCTCACGCCTGTAATCCTAGCACTCTGGGAGGCCGAGGCGTGAGGATTGTTTGAGCTCAGGAGTTCAAGACCAGCCTGAGCAAGAGCAAGACCCCGTCTCTACTAAAAATAGAAAGAAATTA
>CAUYPO010135123.1:0-42307 GCA_963574435.1 Cheirogaleus major
GACAGAGTCTCACTCTGTTCCCTGGGCTAGAGTGCCGTGGCATCAGCCTAGCTCACAGCAACCTCAAACTCCTGGGCTCAGGCCATCCTTCTGCCTCAGCCTCCCGAGTAGCTGGGACTACAGGCATGCGCCACCATGCCCAGCTAATTTTTTCCATATATTTTTAGTTGGCCGATTAATTTCTTTCTATTTTTAGTAGAGATGGGGTCTCGCTCTGGTTTTGAACTCCTGACCTTGAGCGATCCGCCCACCTCGGCCTCCCAGAGTGCTAGGATTACAGGCATGAGCCACCGCGCCCGGCCAAGAATTTTCTTAAACGACAGGGCACATTTAATTTTGGACCACAAAGTTTAAGGAGATCTTTTGATACTTTGTCCATAACCTAATTTGTTTCAACCGTTCACCTCATCACACATTTAAATCATCTCTGGTAAGCCATTTAGTAGTAAATCAGTTCCCGAAGGTCATGTTACTTCATGTTGGGCTGGAACCCCAGCTTCCTAGCTCTGTGATGCTGGGTGAGCAACCCCTGGGGACTTCAGTTTTCTAATCTGTAAAATAGACAAAATAGTGCAGAGGGTCTCAAATGTTTTCAGGTCCTGTCCTAAGTGTTGCAGTAACTTTTTGCAGCACTCCTGGGCTAGAACAAATAACTAAACAGTCTTGTTTACTAAGGAGTGAGGACCAAACAACTTAATAAATACTTATGTCCTATTAATAATACTTTCACACATGCTGGTTATCAACATTGGAAGCAGATTGAACACTGCCACCTCATTTCCTGTTCCATGTTGATTTTCACTTGATATTTACTTTTTATCACAGCAACCACTGAGAGCCCAGCTTTGCAAAGATATGATGTCATCAAAGGAAATGCTGAGTAATGTTGAAACCTCAGCTAGTAGTCTGCATGTCATCCAACAGATATTGCTGTTTCCCATAAAAAAGTTAAAATATTCCTTGGCACCCCTGTGAGTTGCTGGGGTGCCTTGGTGCACAGTTTGGGATTTGCAGTGATAGTATTTACCTGTGTGGTTTTGTGAAGACTAAATGAAATGAGCCATAGGAAGCACTCAGGGTAGAGCTCGGTATCAGTGCTCAGTAATCATTGTCATCCCTCAGTCTCAAGGGATGGTCTAGAAATGTGTTTCCAGAAGTGGGGAAAATGCTGCTCTTGAAGATGTCTAGGGAGAGGTACATGCAATTGCTCCATGAAAAGACAGTGGAAAAATACAGTATTTCTGTATTTGTTATTATAGGTGATTTTAAACACACATGTACATCTAAGTTAATAAACTAAACATAAAATAGACATCCAGTTATTTCTTCAACATCTCTACATCTGTATGTATTCAGGTATTCAAGTATATGTCCCTAACCTTTTGGTTATGTTTTTAATCTTCGCATTGGGAAAATGGGGGAGTCTCTGTGGTTTGCCTTATACTTGGGATATTAGCAAAGGGGAGAGAGTGGTTTGAAATGGGGTTGATACTGTAGACAGGGGCCAGATCATAAGAGGCCCTTGTAGGACATGATAAACCTTAGGATTTTATTCAAAATGAAGTGGAAAGCTACTGAATGTTTTTAATTTTAAAAAGTAAATTAACTTTATTAAGGTATAATTTACATACAGTAAAGTGCAGCCATTTTAAGTGCACTGTCAGATAAGTTTTTTTTTTTTTTTTGAGATAGAATCTTAGTCTATTGCCCTGGCTAGAGTGCCGTGGCGTCAGCCTAGCTCACAGCAACCTCAAACTCCTGGGCTCTAGCGATCCTCCTGTCAGATAAGTTTTGACAATCTATACACCTGTGTAACCATCACCTCAGTCAAGACTGGGAACATTTTCAATGCTCCATGGTGTCCCAGTGTCTTTTATCAGTCCTCACGCCCCTACGTCCAACCTCAGTCCCAGGCACCCACAGATCTGCTTTCTGTCATGTAAATTAGTTTTGCCTATTCTGTTAATAGAATAAAATGTAAATGGAATCATACAGCATGTAGTCTTTTGTGTCTGGCTTCTTCTTACTAAAATGTTTTTGAGATTCATCCATGTAGTTCAGTAGTTCATTACTTTTTCTTGCTGAATAGTATTCCATTGTATGAAAATGCCACACTTTGTTTATCCATTCTTGTGTTGTTAGACATTTGGTTTGTTTCCAGTTAGGGGTTATTAGAGACAGTTCTTTTATGAACATTTGTGTGGACATATGTTTTCATCCCTCTTAGGTAAATATCTGGGACTGGAACTGCAGGCTCATATGGTAATTGTATGTTCAACTTTAGAAGAAACCACCTCCTTTATTTATGTCCTTTAAAAGGTCCCTTTGTTTCTGGGTGGAGGATGGATCGCGATGGGCTGGGGTGGGGGCGTGGAGAACAGTGAAGGGCGTTGCAGGGTCAGGCAAGAGAGGCCAGTGCTAGATGAGGATGGTAGGGGTAGTGGGAAGGGGCTGGGTCTGAGAGGTGGTTTGGGGACAGAGTGGCCGAGCTTTAGTGATGGATTGGGTGATGTTGGGAGTCAAAGATGATTTCACGTTTTGGCGTGAGCTACTAAGGATAAGATGGTGCTACTTACAGAAATGGGGAGACCCAGGAACTTTTAGGCATGTTGCTTTATTACTCTGAGGCTCACATCTACTCTGTCCAGCAAGACTGGCAAATATATAAGTTTTATTTCAAAACCAACAAGAGAAGGGGAGGAAATACCTCAGATAGGCAACAGGCAGTCTAAAGGTGTATCTGTATGAGAAGGGAGGTGGGTGTGCTGATTGTATGTGCATGGTGCCTGTTGGGAGACAGTTCTCCATGGATCTCTCAGATTTCTGCACAGTCTTCTGGGCAAAGACAAGAACAGCTAATTTGCTCTGGCCTGTCTTTTCAAAGATGTTTGAATAGCAAGCAGCCTTCATGGAGATAGCATCTCCATCTGTAGCAGATTTATTTACATTCCATGGTAATAAAGACAATGTCTCCCTCTGGAGCAGAGGTTGGGCAGGTTTACTAGCAGCCAGGACTCCTCTCTGTAACGCATCTCGCTGTGTGTAAAGGTAACACCTGGCCTCCATCACATCACCCTGTGGGAAATGGGGCTTGGGGAACTGGTATAGGAGTGCTCCCCTGGCGACTGCTGTCGCTGTGAGTAATAGACCGTTTTTATCTCTGACCCAGGGGTCTCGTGTCTTCTGACAGCGTGTATGTGGTGGGCTGGATTGGTGGCTTGTTTGCAGAGCACTGTCTCAAATCCCACACGGTTCTTGACAGTGCCTCTGGGCTATGCGGCACAGCTGGCCTCCTCCCTGCTCTGCTGCTGACCCCGTTTCCTTCTGTGTCCTTGTAAGCGCACGGCCACCCGGATCTTTATCGCGTGTCTACTGGTTGGCAGGTCCAGGGTCAGGAGATCGTGTGGGGAGTAAGACAGATATAGTTCCAGCCCTCACAGGGTGTCTGTTGTTTAGCCTTTGCTGTCCAATCAGTCACTAAGTTGTGACTTATCTACTCAGCTAATCTTTCTTGAATTCATCTCATCCCTCACTGCCGTTTGGTTTCTTACTGCGTAGGATTTTCACTTTCATGGTTGTTGCAAGAGTAAGAGTCAGTATGGGTGAAGCGCCTGGTATAGTGTCTGGTAAACAGTAGACGCCCAGATGTTGACTACTGCTGTTGTTATTTCCATTAATTATAGTAAATTCCGATTGCCCTTCTTCAGCGGAAACCTTTTGCTGTTTCGCCCCAGACTATGACCCAGGATGCAATCCAAACCCCATTTCATCCAGCCTGTGTCACCCTGACCCTGTTTATGGTCATATCACAGCCACTCTGCTTGTGTACCTTGGGTTTTTTCCAGTTGTTTCTCAAATATGACACATCCTTTCATGCCTGTGCCCTTTCTTTCTCTTTCAGGCAAAGTCCTCTTTATCCCCTGGGATGCAGCTCAAGGGTCCCCTTCTCTCTGTACCATTGCTTGAAGTTGCCATTCTCCCTCATCTCCTGGCTCTGCAAAAGGCAGCGTGTTCCTACAGCACCACGTGCACCTGACCCGCGGCCCTGACAGTGCTCCGTCCTTGGGCTCACTGACAAGGGACCATTGGACTATCTGCCCCCAGATGTCCAGAAAGCAGCACAGTGCCTGTTACTGACTGTGGGGTACTCTCCTCTAGCAGGTATTTGGGGCTCACTTATGGGACCCAGTGCCTTGACAGTCACGAGCAGCTTGATTTGAACTGAAGAGAAAATGTCTCAATACCTTCCCCAGGGAGGGTCACCCTCCCAAACTTTGGTCTGGAAGGCCCATGCTGGCCCAGGGGTAAGATCTGCGTGGATGATTTAGAAATCACATTATTCCTGAAAATCAGTGACTTGACAGAATTATTCAACTTTGGAGGAAAGAGTCCATCCAGGGAAAGGCCAGCCACACAAGGCTAGGGCCTGAGCTTTGATGGGCCGAGCCTGGGCCCTGCCCCCTTCCGTCTTCCGTGGGCTTAGGGCCACTGTGCTTGTGTGTGCCACAGCCAGACTCCTCAGCTCACCTCCTCACCTACCTGTTACCTGTGCATGTGTCCTGTGCCAGGACTGGTGCTGACAGCAGCTCAGGGAGAGAGGCAGCCATACCCAGAGGGGCTCCTTTATAGGACACTTAGCACCTGCCGTGTGCTTTGCATACTTTGCATACTTCTCAGTCTCCAGATCACCCAGTGAGTTGGAAGACTGAGTGTCTCAGGCCCAGTGAGGTCAGGTCAGGCCACAGGGCTAGCGATGAAGTCAGAGGTCGGGGCAGGCTCTTTTCCATGACCCAGACAGCCACCCCTGAAGGCCCTGAGCAGCCAGTGGGGTTGCTGCAGCCACTCTGCCCTGGTTGGCTCCCCCTTCCTGTTCAGAGGCTGTTGCGAGCCATCTTCCTCCTCCAGGGAGGGAGGGAGATGCCTGTGCGTTACCTTCTCTGGCCACTGGGGGTGCCAGAGACCGTGCCTTTTCTTGGTTGTCTCTGCTAGTGAGTGCTGGAGAGTGAGCCAAGAGCTCGGCCTGTATAAATCGCCTTTACCTTGATACCGTGTGATTTGTCTACAAGACAGGCTCAGGGCCGAGATCGCATTTTACACCTGACTTCTCTCCCTGGCTGCAGTGACCTTGAGCTGTTCCTGGCCGCTGCCATCCACCTTCCGCCACCTCTGGCATGGGCAGGCTTATCACGGCGACCTGTCCCCCCCGCCCCCCATCTTGGCCTGGATGCTCGGGCTCTTGTGCATGTACTTATAGGTTTGCATGAAGATTGTTCTTGATTTCCTTGTGTCTTATTTTCACACTGCCTGTGGTTTTATACATTAGACACGCAATGACTGCCAGTACTGGTCTTTCTGAACTTTCATGCAACTATTAAAAGTGAAGAATTCGATTGATGACATGGTAGCACAGTCTGCCAGCCTCAGCCACAAGGGTAAAGGGCAGAGTCGGGGCAGCCGTGGTGAGGGGTCACACTCAGGCCACACCCACTCCAGCAGGGACCTGGGGAGGTCCCCATACCCACAATTCGTCCCATTGCCTCTGCTCTGTTCTCTCACTTGGGATTGTGGCCTTGAAATGCTGGGCTGTAAGAAAGTTCCTCTTCCTTTCTCCACAGGGGCGTCTCTCTGTGGCTTCCTGGGGCCCTGTCTCCTTCCCGCCTGCCTCTCACTTCCTTCTCCTGCTGTCTGCCCTATAATGTGATAGCCTTCTTGGGGAGTCTTCAAATGAACAGTTTTTAGAATTGTTGAAAGCTCTGTTGGAAAACAGAGAAGGCTATTTCATGAGAAGTTGATGACCTTATTAACTATAATTAGGCAATTCACAGAGGTTTCCAATATAGTCCAGCATCTTTCCTTGTTGAAATGGGGGGAAAATTCTATGGTAATGTCTTTGGAGATGTAATAGTCTTTAACACATTAACAGTTTCATTTCTTCTAGGAGGTTTGGCAGCCTGGTGTTTTCATTTAGAAAGCTGAGGTATAGTTTTACAGTCATCCACATTAATATAATAATTATAATTTTGAGCAAGTAATTTCAGACACTGACATCAAGAGTTGTTTTTATAGCTGGGAGAAAATCACAGAGAGGGAGGTTGAACTTCACATCTAATCTCCTGCAAATAGGATGACACTGTGAACACAGGCAGCTTGTGCCCCTGGCCCCAGCTGTGTATCACGGGCCAGGGATGCACATGCTCAGAAACTCTTCCTATATTAAGTCCTCAGAGAACATGCATATTTGAAATTAATGTGAAATTTTCTTTTCTGAAGAATTTTACATATTTGAGCCTATGCTCCAAAATGTCTCCTAGGTCCTTTGTACCTGGCTGCCCCATTGCCCTGGGGTTGTGAGAGTGGACCTGGGATGCCTGCAGGCCCTGCCTGCCCAGGCTTTCCCACGCAGCGCCCCTGTGGGCAGCCTCCCGCCCGCAGGTTCCCTCATGAGGCCTTGCTGCCTGGACCTCAAAGGGCATCTGGAAGCCTGGAAGCTGCTGCCTCCTGGGCAAGGAGGCCTTTGCTGCCTCCACAGACAGCCCCCACCTGCACACGGGCATCAGGCCTGGCTTCCCCCGCCCCACCAGCTCGGGCATCCAGGCAAATAACTCCCGCTTGTTTTTCACCTTTCACTTGTGAATACATTTTTTATAGTTCTGTAGGGATTTTTCATATATCATCCTGGATCCTATTTTTAAAGCTCAATATCTATTCCTGTTTTACAGCCTTCGAATAGTCATCTTCCTTCATGTGGTTGTACCACAATTTACTAAATTGCATCCCTATTGCTGAATGTTGAGGTTTTTGTTCCAACAGGTTTTTTATTGTTGTTTTATAGGCAATGCTGCAAGTGATCATCTTTATGTACATAATATTTAGCTTCTGTGCAGTTATTTTCTTAGACTCAATTCCTAGGGCTGAAGTTACTAGCCAAGACTAAGAACAACTTTCTTTTTAATTAAAAATTTTCTTATGATAGTAATAATATTTGGAAAATAGGAAAAGGTAAAAATAGGAAAATGAAGACGCCCAGCTGTCCCATCATGCAGTGTTTACCACTGTATGAACTAGGAATGCTCTAGACGGCAAATATAGGAACCTCAACGCCAGTGGGTTCAGCAGGTGGGGGCTTGTTTGTCTCAGGGAACAGGAAGTTTGAGGGAGAGTCCAGGGCTGGTCCCAGGTGAAGTCACGCTATTAGAGACCCTGGCTGTGTACATCTTTCTGTCCCACTGTCCTTGATGCTGTTGGTTTTGTCCATACCATGCCTCTCTCCTCTCAGCCTTCCCTTCTTAGCAGCTTCCTTGCTGCATCTCTGATGCTTTCCCCACCTCTTCGGCTGGATGAGTTCTTTTATTTCTGCCTGCTTTTGGTCTTCAAACAGTGTGTCTCCTGCATTTGGGCCATTATAAGGAGATATTTACTTATTTTTCCAACATATCCCTCATCTGCAACTGCCTATGTTTGTGACCCCCCATTTGGCCAAAGCTGAAATTTTAACCGTGTCCAGACAGAGAAGAGGAAGAGTATGCCTCAGGACTAGGAAGGAACTCATCTTTCTTATTAATGGGATTGTCTTTCATCCTTGTGTTTCAAGTCTGCAAAGTCCCTTGGGTTAGAAAATATCCTTTGCTCTCTGCTTGATTCCTGTGAACCAGAGAAGGGAACAGAATCTTCCTGGGCTTATTGGCCCCCTGGTCAGTCTTGCAAAGGGAAGTTTATTGAGCACCTACCGTGTGCTGTGTGGAATTGTGGGCTGCAGTCACAGCCTTTCAGGAAGCTCAAAGAAGAGGGGAGGAAACAGGCAGAAATGCTGTAGCCCCATCACACCATCATCCTTACATAAACCAAGCTGAGCTTGGCTGAGTAGAATTGAGTGATTTGTGGCCTACTTTATTCCTATAGAAGAGTGCAAAAAATAAAATAACAAGCTCTCATAGACGCACCGCCAGATCTTACAGTTGTTAACATTTTGCCATATTTATGTTGGGTCCTTTTGTTTTGTAAGGAATAAAATATGGCAGATAGAGCTAAAGTCCTGCTTCATTCCCTTCCTGGCAGCGGCTGCTCTCCTGACATTGTGGGTATGCTTTTAAATGCTTCCTACATGTGTTTATCCATAAACAGTACGTAATGTTGTTTTTGGGTTTTCAAGATTTATATAGATGTTATAATACTCTATGTCCTTTTGCAATCTGCAAAACATTCAATATTATGTTTTCTGCTATGTATCCATCCATCCATTCGTCCATCTGTCCATGTGGTTCATTCAATTTTAATTGGCACATAGCATCCCACTGTATAAATAAGCTAGAGTTTATTTATTCTCCTACTCATGGAAGGTGAAGTTGTTTTTAACTCTTTATCTTTTGCAAACAATATGGCAGTGAACATGTGTTCCAGTTATCTATTGCTATATTGTTAGCCACTTCCAAAATTAGTAGTTTAAAACACTAATGTTTATCTTGCTTATGAATCTGCAATTTGGGCGAGGCTTGTTGGGGGTAGCTTGTTTTGGTTCCACCTGGTGTCATGTGGGGTGGCTTGAAGGCTGGAGGTGGAGTTACCTGCAGGCCTGTCCATTCAGGTGTCTGATGACTGATTCTGGCTGTCACCTGGGACCTTGGCTGTACTCTCTGCCATAGCACTGCACGGGGCCTCTCTGTGTGGCCTGGGTTTCCTCACCCTGTGGCAGCTGGGTTCTAGGGGCCAGTGCCCTGAGGGAAAGAGAGAGAGAGAGAGAGAGCGTGCAGACAGTGTCCTGTTGGCTGCATTCTGTTCTTTATTAGCAAGTCACTAAGGCTGACTCCCATTCAGGGCAAGGAAAATTAGACTCCACTTTTAATGGGACGAGTGTCACAGAGTTGGCAGACCTGTTTTAAAACTAACATCCATAGATGTAGTTTTTTGTATACCCTGTGAGAGTTTCTGGGGCTTGGCACCCTCACAGTGAACTGAGGGCCTTGGTCCCACTTTGCCCTGACTCAAGGTTGCTGGATTGTTCTCCTGCACATTTGTTCCACTGACGTCCATCTAAGTACGAGGAGTTCTGTGTCCTCACACCTTCTCTAGCATTTGCTGTTAGGGGTTTTGATTTTTGTCCCTCTGGTCAGTGTGAAATAAGATCTTGTTGTTTTAATTTGCCTGCCCACTGGTGAGGCCAAGCCCTGCGCTGCCTCCTGGGGATGGTGTTTCATTCCTTTGCCCAGCTGGTTGCCCTGAAGAAGACAGAAACGTCAAAGTGCTATTTTTTGGCTTATGATGTCAATTTTTCAAGAGCGAAGTGGTGAGCATCCCACAGAGTTCATTGCAAACTATTGTGAAGACCTTGGAGTTACTATTGGTATGACTCATTTATGGAAAAAAATATGATTTCAGTAACTGCAGGCTGTATTTGTAATGTGATGGATTTTCATTTAATCTCTTACCTCTCTATAATTTGCCCAATTTAAAAATGCCCTGAAGCCTGCTTTCTCTTTGTCTGGGAGCCCTGTTCTCAGTGTGTGTTATTACAATAACAGTAATAATAAATGCTGCCAGTATGTGTCTCTTCTGGTTCTTGCTGTCTCCTTGGTCATTTAATTACTTCTGGTACCCGTTTCCCCTAGTTCTGCAGTGCCAGCGTGTACACAAAGCTTCCATGCAGAGCGCCACCGTGGACTGATGCTGCTGGGGGTCGGCATGCCCCAGTTTGGGGTCACCTCCTGGTCCCCTGGGCTGGGTTTGGGCTTCCTCCCTGGGCCGTACAGCACCCAGTCCGGCAGACATACCTTGTTGAGATGATACTGTGAGGTCATAGCGGGAAGTCCATAACCTTCAGATCCTGGCAGGAAGGCTGGCATGGGGGAGTGTTTAGGAAATAGCACTGGACCAAATAATGCAAAATGCTTGGTTATTGTAATGATCAATGTGACCTACTGGCTTCTTGCAAAAATATCTGGAAAATAGCCACATCCGACCAAGAGTTTTATGATGAATTCCTAAGCTTTCCTTGAAAAGTGAACTTTTGGCTACTTTTTAATTTAATCCAGTTCCGTCTGAACACTCAGAACACTCTGTCTTCGGCTTGCTGGAGAACATTATCTTCTATGCTTTCCTCCTAAGGGGCGTTCAGCTTATCTGTGTCGAGAGCCAGAACCTGTGCTGTGGAAATGAGACTGCTCTGTGTGCTGACAGACCTAGCCCTCTGCAGATGCTCAGGAAGTGGCCTCTGCCTCCGGAGGGGGCGACTTTTCCAGATTGTGTGGGTGCAGCGTGTCCTTGGAACATTGTGGCACCACTGTCCACAACTTGTGATGGAGGCACAGGCTGCTCCCGGACTCCCAGGTGGAGCAACTGCCTGGGACAGGCTCAGTGCTGGTCCTGGGGAGGCTAATGGTGCATGTTGTCTCCTAGAGTGGAGGACAGCCAGGTGTGCCACTGGCCATCTCTTGGGGCACTTCCTGTACCAACCAGAGCGGGTGTAAACGAGGAGGTCATGACCTGTTGTTCTAAGGGCAGGAAGGCTTTGGAGTCTGCTTGTCGCTTATTCATGAAACCACTGGGTCAGCCTGGCATGTTGGGTGAGGCCTCCCAGGCTGGCAGGGTGAGTGTGCCCTAGCCCGGGCACTCACATACCCACACCACTTCCAGGGAGCAAAGTTTCAGAGCCTGTGGAATTTTCACACTACATTCTAGGTGCTAGCAAATGTCTAATAAGGGGCAGGGCATTCGCCTTCATTTCTGTGACAGACTGTTCACAGCTTAACAGTTTGTGTCCTGTGTAAACAAACATCAGTGCCTGTTATCCTAATTATTAATAAACCTCAGAGCCCTCGTTTGCACATTGAAAGTTAGTAGGACATATCCTTTGCTGTTGGGGACTGGCCCCCTGACCCCAGGGCTTCCTTGTATGTGGAGGAACAAAATGACACATGGTTGGGGCCTCAGAACAGGGCATATACCAAGTGTGACAGGCCTGTACCAGCCAAGGGGCCCTAGCCTCCTGTGAGGTCTTGAGGGCCAGGATCCTGCCACCTGTGTAGTATTTGAGCTGGAGCATCTAGGCCCAGGGATCTGGAGCCTGGGTTCTGGAACCAGCCCTTCCTGCCCCAGTGTCTTGGTTCCAGGTTGGTGAGATTCAGGGGTTGGGCTGACCTCAGGGCTCCTTTCAGCAGCAGCAGCAGCAGCAACTGTAACTACTTAGTGACCACCTGCTATGGACCAGACTCTGCCAGGCACCTTGCAGTCTTACAGAGTATAAGAGTTTGATCATTCTGTTGCCCTCATAGGGAAACTGAGGCTCGACAAGGTGATGCCTTTCTTAGCACACAGGTGCTCCTTCTGCCCTGCCCCTCCCACCACATGGTCTCGCTGTCTGTTCAGTGGCTCAGGCCTGTCAGTCACATATCCTGTGTGTCCCTCTGAAGTGTGGCTTGGGTCTGCCTGCTATCTTCATCCACACCGCCACGGTCCAGGCTGCCACCCTGTCTTGCCAGAACAAGTGCGGCAGCCTCAGAAATGTTCTTCCCTGCCTCCCCCTCATCCCCTCCAGGTAGCCAGAATTTTAAAAAAATTATATCCTTGGGCATGTCCCTTGCTGGCCTCATAGCCTACAGGGCTGAGGATCGAGTCTGCCCTCCTCGGTGTGGGTCCCAGGCCCTTGGAGGCTGGTTGTGTTGGCCGTCTCTCAAGCCTGTCTCCCTTAGTGAGCACGTCCTGTCACCCCATGGGCCCGAGCTGTGATGGGATAAGGCTGTCACCTGCACTGACCCATCCCAGGGCCAAGCGCGGGGGGAGGGCGTGTGGCAGACACTCAGGAGTAGCTGTTGAGTGGATATACCAATGTTGCTGTAGGTTGCACAGCTACAATTAGGGAAACCAGGATTTGGACCTACATCTGTTAGATTCCAAGCCTCTGCTCTTTCTGCCCTTTCTCATGGATTATTAAATATGTTTGATGGGGTAGGTACCCAGGCCTAGCCCGCCTTGTGCATGTCACAGTAAACGGCCTTGGCAGCCCAGCTCTCCTAAGCACAAAACCCATTTGGCATTGCTGTCAGATGCCAGTGACGGTGGGCTCGGCCCTGTGCTGACGCAGATTCGCAGGCTGTTTATGAGGTCCTGTCAAGCTTCTGTTTTGAAGGAGTTCTCGAAAATGACAGGCTTTATTTCGAGGGTCTTTGTTAATCTAATAGTGTTTCCTGGCTGAAATCTGTGGACTGTTTACCAAAGCCCTTGCGTATGATGAGCCAGGGATAGAATTGAAACAATTTCAGCTTGGTTTCCGGCACAGATATGCAGCCAGAGAAATCATCTGGGGCAAGCTGACCCTCAGCGTGAGCCAGGGGATACTCAGGTAGGGGCAGGGTGAGACCTTGGGCCCTCTGAGGGTGCCTTCCTGACATTTCCACCTCAAAGCAGATTTGCATAAGCTCAAAATGAGCACAGGGCTATTCTCTGCACGGTGTCATCGTGAATATGCACTCCATAGCCTCACATGGGGTAGTTTAAAAAATTAATAGATATATCCCTTATTTCCCTCTCTACGAGCCAAAGCTTGGAATTAATTTTTTCTGGCCCACTAACTATTGTAGTTAGAAGTACAAATGAAGCTTTCTGGGAGAATCCATCACAAAATTATTGAAAAGTCAGTGCCGAGAAGATAATGGGCTCCACATTGGGTTATGTCCATAGGGTTATTGTTTTCTGCAATTACACTTTTCTTTGTTTTTCTTCTTTCATGCTTTGGGAAATCAACCTGAGAATGGGCTTCCAACTCAGAAGAGTTATTGGCTATTTTTCCCAAATGGGATTGCCCTTCCAAAGAACAGTGGGCATCTATTTGACAACAAGTTATAAATTTGTGCTCCAAGTTCTCTGAAGAAAGCATGAATCTTAGACAATGGCGCTGTGTCGCTATATTTCAGGCGGGTGTGTAGAGCTGTCAGAAGTCAATAAAGTCCTCAGACGCCTGCTTGTACCCAGCCAGCATTTGTCAAGTGTTCTCCGTGTACTTTGTGCAGGATTGGAAGGTGGATTAGAGCTGAGTTCTCCAATGCTTTTTACTGTATCCCTTCCCTGGGCTCCTATAGCCATCCTAGAGTGTGGCCTGCTGGAGCCCCAGACCTCGGGGATGAGTGCCCCGGTCCCAGCGTCCTGCTGTCTGTGCTCACAGCATCTTGCTCATGAAAGAGGAAGAGCCCCCAACTTCCCATTTCTGAGAATTTGCTTGGTGCCAGGCAGTAGGACACACAGAAACAAAAAGTTTGCCCCTGCCCCGGTGATACTGCCTGTGTGGGTGCCACCCTGCCCTGCTGCTGGTTACCCAAACCCTATGGGACCCTGGTAGTTGGGGCTCTGTGTCCACTGCTTGCTGTGGTTGCTTCCCTAGTGGCAGCTACTGGCATAGCAGGCAGAAGTTTCAAACACCAGCTGATCACTCAGGGGCCTGCTTAAAACCCTTCAGAGGCTCCTCTTGGTCTCCAGGAAACAGCTTAGATTCCTCAGTCTGTCTTGTAGGGCCTTCTGGAACCTGTCCCTGCCGCCTCCTGGCCCCTGTCCTGCTCTCTGTTGCTCTGGCTGCACAGAGTTGTGCTATCATCCACCTCTGCCTGGCTGAGCCTTCACCTTGCTCATCCCTCTGCTGGGGACATTCCTTCCCCCTGCTCTCTTCCCCAGCTTTGTCCGAGTAATTCCTGCCCATCCTCCCTGGCTCTGCCAAGACAGCACTTTCCCAGGATGCCCTCTGTGGTCCCCCAGGCTGTGTTGGGTGCCCCCACCGGCGTGTTCCCTTTGCCTCTTAACCCCCTGTCTCAGCACTGGTCTGCCGCCTCTCGGACCGTGTCCGATTAACTGTGGGCCAGGCAAGTGCGCCTTGCTCAGCATTGTATCCCCAGTGTGATCACAGTGAGTGGCACACAGTAGGCACTTTGTAAATGTTTGTGGAGTGATGCACAGTGCCTTGGAGGAAGGTGCCATCTCCCTGCGGCCAGCCTCCCAGAGCTGAGCAGCACTAGCCTTGGTGGCTGTCGTGTCAGCATGTTAGTGGTGAGTGTTGAGGCAGGCGCCGGAGGCGGGTGTGGGTGAAGGATGTGGGGGGGTCCCAGTCACCACTTTCTTTATTAAACTGGTCTTATCACTTGACAACTTTCACCACTGAAGGAAAAATAGCCTGTTTCAAGGTACAAGTCCAGCGGTATCTGGGCTGCCCTGCTGTGACAGAAATGACTCTGGCGGGAGTGCAGGGCTGGGCAGATGGGCCTCCTCACCACCGCCTCGCCCACTGGACAGGAAGGGACACGCCCTGCCCTCCTGACTCCCCCTCCAGTGCTCCTTCTACATCCCACTGTGTCTCCAGCTGAGAAGAGAGGGCATGTGGCACTCTGTGGGCTTCTCTGCCCAGGACAGCAGCTGTGCTTGGTGGTGACTTTGCTGTCCCCTCACTCTGATGCTCCTTTGCCTGGGCTGGAGGCTTCTTCCTCCTGGCCCCAGCAGGCTTCCTTTCCTTTCCTGCCTGAGGGGAGCCTGGTTCCCCCGTAGCCGAGGCCTCATCCGAATTCCCCTTGGAACACACACCCAAGGTCACTTTTCCTGTCTGAGGAAACATCTGTCAGGTGCTCTGATCAAAGCGTAGCTACTGATGCATGTGAGCGAAGCATCTAGAATTCTGTGTGCAGAACCCAAGGCAAGCTGCTGAGCTGCGCTGTGGCCTGCGTCGGGACCCTTCTGCCTCCACGTGGTGAGGCTGGCCAGAGCCTGGGGTCCAGGGTCAGGTGCTTGGGTGTGGATCCTGGCTCTGCCGCCCACTGGCCTAGTGTGGGCAGCCGTCGTGGCCTGTCTGGGCCCCAGTTCCCTCCTCTGCGGGTGGGGATGGTTCGAGAGCACCGAGTGCCCTGCACTGTGCTCACGCGGAGGTCTCAGTGGAGTCCTGCAGTGGTCACGTGGGTGTGGCCTGCGGTCTGTGCCGTGCCGCCCAGGAGAGCCCGTGGGCCTTCCGGCCGAGCCCACCCTGCCCTGGTGTGTCTCCCTCCGAGGTGTCTGCCGAGAGCTGCCCCTGTGAGGAGCCATCTCACTTCTTTCACCAAATGGATATATTTTAAAAAATCTGATACTTTCTCTCAGAAGTGCTGTACCTTTGCTTTTATTCTACTTCAAATGTAACTTTAATTTAGTTGCGCATTCATATTTAAAATCTCATATGAATTAATTTCGTAATATTGGTTTGTTTTTCTTCTTACCTTTCACGAAGCAATATCACTTGAGCTTTCTCTTGCGTCTTTGGCATCGGAGTCATCATTATCCCCCGAGCCACTCTGAGTCATCTAATACAGTTTTCTCGAGCGTGTCAGCTTCACTTCACATAAGTCGTTTCAGATCCTGCACTCATTGAATCAGCGCATGCTGCTGTCACTGGGAAGTTCTTACCGCGCCTCGGGTACTCATTTGTAAAACTTTGAGACGTTTTGTTCCATTTGGCCCTTTGTGTCTTCTTTCTTGGGTTTAGATCTGGGCTGCAGAACAGGCCCCGCCCAACTCTGCACCCTGTGCTCTACTGAAGGTGCTTCGTCCACCTTCTAGAACTCTGATCTCCGCTTGTCACCACCTCCTTCTTTCCTTGGGGGAAAGGGTGGTGTAGAAGAGGCCCTCATGGGGCGAGGGGGCTGCGTGTGCTCCTGTTCCTGCAGCTAACAGGATACTTACCTATAAGCGGATGTGTGGGGCTGGGAGCGGAAGGAAGAGGAGAAGGGGCTGTCTCCTTGGGTCTTGGGGGCTCAAGTGGTTCAGGCTGTATGTCTGTCCCTCTTACATGAGAGGAGCCCATTATGTATCTCTTCAGAGGCCTTTTATAAACAAGACCCTAGGGAGTTGGGGGAGGCCTAGGCAGTCCTACACATACAGCTTCTGAGAACCTCAGAACATCAGGGATTCAGCCCAATAATATATTAGTATGTGACACTGCTTGTCTTAGTCATCTTGGGCTGCCATAACAAAATACCATAGACTAGTTGGCTCGCGCAACAGAAAATCCATTTTCTCACAGTCCTATAGACTGGAAGTCCAAGATCAAGGATCAGCCACAGGGTTGGTGTCTGATGAGGGCTCTCCGCTTAGGTCGGAGACAGCCATCATCTTGCTGTGTGCCCACATGGCCTTTCTTTGGTGTGTGTGTGTGCTGGGGGGGGGGGAGAGCAAGAGCACCAGCAAGCTCAGATGTCTCTTGTTGTAAGAACACTGATCCTATAGGCTCAGGGCCCCAACCATATGACCTCCTTTAGCCTTAGTTACTTCCTAAGAAGCCCCGTCTCCAAATGCAGCCACACTGAGGGGGTTAGGGCTTCAACACATGAATTTTGGGGAAGTCACATCTATAACACATCTAGTATGTTGCCTGGCACATGGCGAATGCTCAGTGAATGTTTATCGCGTTTGAATCTGAGAAATATGAGATGGAATTGGCCCCAGAGGCTCTAGGCAAATCTGAAAGACCAAGAGGGCTCAGGGTGTGTGTGTGTGAGTGTGTGTGGTGCAGGATGCAGGTGAGCTACGCCTCTGCCTTCCAGTTTGAGCCATTGCCATCCCCAGACATTCTGCTCTCTGGCCTCCATGGCCCCTTGGGGAAATAGAGGAATTGTGACATTTGGCCAAGGCGAGGGGATGGTGCTATCAGGGCCATACACTGCGAAGCCCAAATGCTTAGTGTCTTTATTCATAATAATACCTTCCTTTCGAGAGTGAAAACTCCATGAAAGCAGGGAGTTTGTTTTATCTCCAGCACATCAAACAGTGTCTGGCACAAAGTAAGTGCTCACCCATTGGGTGTCGACTTAATTAAAAGGATGGATGGTCCTGACGGTGTACAAAATAGCTTCATGTACTAGTGACCTCGTAGCTTACATCAGACAGGACTATGGTCCCTGCTTGCAGATGGGGACACTGAAGCACAGAGGAAACTGGTAGCTGTTATGGATTACCCAGTGAGGGAGCCTGCACCCTGCTAGGCTTAGAAGAGGGGCGCTGAGGAGTGTCCGGAGGCCCTTGTTGGATGGCCTGCACAGATGAGGCTTGCTCCTTGCTGGACCTTTCTGGCTGGCAGGGAGGGGCCCAGGAAGTGCCCACTCCCCTCCTTGTGGGTCATTTTATTCGCCAACTCCTGAAGTGCCAGAGGTGCCCCCTGGCCTCAGCCTGCAGGGACAAATTGCTGGAGAATGGCGTCCTTCTGGCCTCATCTTGGCTTTCTATGTGGCTGGCCTTTAATAGGTGTTTCCTGAGTGCAGTGAAAGGACACATTAACCACACTTAGAGGTTTAAATCAATGCCTTTTCTGCTCAGCTAGCTAACCTGTCACTCTCTTTGGCCCCTGACATTTATTATGAGGTACACTCTTATTTTATTAGTGTGGCTAATTAATGCATGACATTAAAATATTGACATAAATTGATTTGAGTATCTGTATCCTTGGAGCTTCAGTTAATATAATAACTTTTGATAAGACTAGTGCTTTTTAGAACATTTAGACTTAATTATATTTTCGAAAGGATTTTTTCTAGAATTATATAACCGCCTGGCAAGGTACTTCAATTCCCTAGTTAACTGAAAGAAATTGGTTTTTCGTTTGGTTTTGCTTAATACAAATTAAAAGTAATATACATTTGATAAAGGCGGTTAAAGGACTATTTATTAAAGTTTCCCTCTTTATATATTGGGAAAAAATCCATAAGAGCCGAATTAATTTCGAGGATGATGTGAGGAAAATGCAGCGGTTGGAGAGCTATTTGATCCAGAGAAATAGGAGTGCATTTCTGTTCATAATTTCCTTTGCCATTCTTTCTCAAAGGTGAATGCTTTTCTTCTTTGAGTTTCTTCTATGCAGTTGACATATTACACTTGTGCATCCCAATTTCAGCATCAGCAAGTTGTGAATTGTGACAGTGGTTGAAATCGGAGCACTGAGGAGAATTCAGGTATTTCTTTCTCATCTCACTTAGATTAGGAAGTCTGCCAAAGCTAGCAATTTGAAAAGAAAGAAGAGACAGAATGAAAAGAAAAGGAAAGTATCTTATAGAAACACTCACTATAAAAGTGTAATAAGTCAGTGGTTATTGTCCCACTTGTAAGAGTCAACTCCTCTCATTACTTGTTTTTAAAAAGCTTTACTGTCACAATGCCTGAATCTTCCAAAAGTTTAGCCTACCAAAAGAGACCTTTCAAATAATGCCACCAAGTTTGCCAGGCTTCAAAAAACCCATCTTCTCTTCTTACTTCCTCTTTTTAAAAATGTTGACATAATTTCAGACTTACAGAAAAGTTGCAAGAATAGTACAAAGAATTTCCAGACACCCTTCACCCAAATTCACCAAATGTTGTTATCGTTTTATTGTCTCTCTCCATATATAAATATTTATATGTGTATTTTGGTATACACATGCATGCATACATTTTTTTTCTGACCTACTTAAGAGTAAGACTGATGGTCCTTTACTCCTAAATACTTCAGTGTATGTTTCCTAAAACAAATTCTCTTCTATAACTACAGTGTAATAATCTACTTCAGGAAAATAACATAGAAACACTACCATCATGTGTCACTTAACAGTGGAGATATGTTCAGAGAAATGCATCTCTAGGTGACTTAGTTGTGTGGGAACATCATAGAGTATACTTACACAAGCCTACATGGTAGAGCCTACTACTCACCTAGGCTATATGGTATAGCTTATTGCTCTTAGGCTGCAAACCTGTGCAGCATGTTACTGTACTGAATCCTGTAGGCAATTATAATTTGATGATAAGAATTTACGTATCTAGCCTGTAATCATGGCAATTTGGGAGGCTGAGGTGGAAAGATCTCTTGAGGCCAGGAGTTTGAGACCAGCCTGGGCAACATAGAGAGACCTTGTCTCTAGAAAATATAATCATAATAAAAAAAATTAGGAGAGTATGGTGGCATGCACTTGTAGTCCCAGCTACTCAGCAGGCTGAGGCAGGATGATCACTTGAGCCCAGAAATTTGAGGTTGTAGTGAGCTATGATGATGTACTGTGTGCTAGCTTGGGTGACAGAGTGAGACCCTGTCTCAAAAAAAAAAAAAAATCTGTGTATGTAAACATAGAAAAGGTATAATAAAAATATAGTATAATTTTATGGGACCACTGTCATATATGTAGTCTGTTTTTGACAGAAACATCATTATGCATCATGTGACTGAATTGTTTAATCTACGTTATATACACTTTATTGAGATTTTGTCAGTTGTCCCAAAAATATCTTATAGCAAAAGAGAATTCAAGGTCATGTGTTACATTGTCATGTCTTGTCAGTCTCCTTTAGTTTGAAACAGTTCCTATGTTTCATGATGTATGTATTTAAAGAGTATAAGCCATTTATTTTGTAGATTGTCTGTCACTTTAGGTCTGTCTAGTGTTTCCTTTCCATTAGATTCAGATTATGCACTTTTGGCAGGACTGTCACAGGGGCTATGCAGTGTCCTCTCAGTGCATCCTAGCAGGAGGGCAGTGCTGTTGGTTAGTCCCCTTCCTGGCAGTGTTAACTTTGATCACTTGGTTAAGACGGAGTCTGCCAGGTTTCTTCAGTACAATAATTATTTTACCTTTTGCAGTTAAAAACTGCCATGTGGAGAGACACTTTGAGATGACATAAATATCCTGTTATTCCTCAAACTTTACCCACTAGTTTTAGCATCCATTGATGACTCCTACCTCAATCAGTCCCTGTGATGATGGCTGTCAAATGGTGATTTCTAATTCTATCATTTCTTTCTAGCTATAAAGAGAAGTTTTCCTTTTCCCCATTAGTCTATTTATTTATTTTGTACCCATATGGACTCATGTATTCTTGGTTTAATAATAAGTTATAATACATTTTTATCATTTGACTAATAGAAGTCCCTTCAGGCTAGCTCCTGTACCATGTAAGATGTTCATTCTTTGAACATGTCCTTAAATTTTGGTGCAGCCTCATGTTCCAGGCTTTCTTGTTCTTTCCCTGCTCCAGTCCTAGGATCAACCATCTTCAAGGACCTCTGGTTCCTTTTAGTGAAGAAAGGTATTTAGAATCCAAGATTTGGGTGTTTAGTGTGCTCATTGCTATTAGGGTGTCATTTTTTCTCAGAAGATAGATCTAGGCAATAGATGTCTGCTTATACATGCTCACGTGTGTGTACACACACATACCCCCACATGCCTCTATATAGTTCTTTCTGTTTATTAAAACCTGTGAGTCCACACTGGTATCTCTAATTTTGATCCAGTACTGCAGGATTCTTCTGCCGTGTTCCACGTCCATATTTGTAACTCCTTTCTCCAACAATGTGAGACCTGGCTCCCATTTTCACAGTATATTTACATACTTGCTCAATCTTAGAATGTCAAAAAGTTGTTTCAAAATTGCTAACCTCTGCAAAAAGAGAAGTCTACTAATTAGAATTGAATATTAGAGTTCTTTTTGGCTTTAGATTGAGGTATATAGTCCAAATTTCAGGTGTCCCCTAGAGTTAGTTTTTTTCCTTCTTCTCACCCTTCAGTGTGGTTAATGTTACTCATTTGAAATACAGTTTTCTTTACTTGTTTCTCTTTGTGTTCTGTTTTAAGGGACTTCCCCAATAGTATGGATTTTCTCTTCCCTCCTTCTTTCCCTGCTTTTGTGTGAACCAGTAACATTTCTAAAAGTCAGGTCTATACAAAAAGTTCTATTTGGAGAAGTGTCTCCCCCCCATTGTTTTTATCCTATCTACCTGGCTCCCACCCCTGCCCTGCAGGTAACCAGTGTCATTAGTCTTTGTTTTTTCCTTCCTTGTTTCTTTTTGCTCACAAAAAATAGAATATTATAAATCTCACTTTGCAGTTTTCTTTTTTCCCTTAATAATATGTGCAGTCGGGGTACAGTGGTCCCTAGTGCTCTCCCGATCCTTTTTCCCAGCTGCAGGGTGGTTCACTGTGCACTCCTTCTTGGCTAATATTTAGGGGCACGGGAACTGTACCGTGTATATCTAAGTGCTGGTTAACAGCACAGCCCTCACTGGGTGTCATTTCTTTCCACCTGACTTTGGGACATTGGCAGTGTGTGTGGAGGAGGAAACTGAGTCTTAGAGTAGTCATGTGACCCCACATTACACAGATATGAGCTGAGTCCTGGAACTTGAGGCCAGATTATGGTGTTGGAGCTTGAACTCGTGAATGGCAGGTGCACTTGGCCCTCCTGTTGGGGTTCATTACATGCCTAAGATGCTAAGAGCAGGGCTCACATCACCCTGGGTGCCATGTGAAAAGACCCCAGGGAGGGAGGGATAATGCAGGGGAAAGTATGAGGTATTTTCCTTATAACTGCTTTTCATACCATCCTTCTAAAATTTCTGTTCGTGTGTATACGTGTTTTATAATGAATATAATGTTTCAGTAGAATTGTATGTATGCACTCAAAGTTGTATGCTCAACACAATTTTTTAAAATAAAAGTGATAATCAAATAGTGTAATCAAAAAAGTTTAGAGACCACTGAAAGAGGAGCTCTACCTGTTGTCTTAGAGTAGAAGGAGCCCTGGCTTGGCCTTAATGCCTGGGGAGGAGGGCCTGTGATCCCACCTGCCCCTGCCTTGTGGGGTGACAAGGCATTCATTCATTCATTCGTTCGTTCAGTATGGCCTGGACGATGAAGTTAACACAGGGTGCGGGAGGGAGCGGCTGCAGGACCAGACAGGGAGCCCCATGGCTGAAGGGCAGTCAGGGAAGGATGTGGTGCTGTGGGTCACCTAGGAGGGGCATGTAAGTGAGATTAGGGGGTCAGACATGACGTCCAGGGAGAGGCAAGCGCCACCTCAGTATAGGTGTGAGTCCTCAGGTGGTGAGGAGCCAGCGAGTCCTCTGGTGCAAGGCGTGGAGGAGGGGAGTGTAGCTGCTGGAAGACACCATGAGGAGTGGGCCCTGAGCAAATCTTTCATCTCTCTGGGCCTCAGCTGTCTTCTTATTTATTTATTTATTTACTTTTCTTTAGCTTGAAGGATAAATCTGCATGTTGTCTTCTCCTTAAAGGGGAAGCACAGCCTCTTGGGAGAGCTCTTTGTATCTGCTGAGGCCAGACGCAGGCACCGCAACTCCGGGCCCTTCTACTGACTAGCCACGCGTCCTTGGAGTGTGTCATGGCTGAGCCTCGCTGTGTAACTTCCTCTCTCACCTGATTTCGTTCAGCCCCTGGCATTGTCCGTGTGAGCACCTTGAGATTCAGAGAGGTTAAGAGCTTGCGGAGGATCACACAGCTGGTGGGAGAATGAACACAGAGCTGACTGCCAAGCCTGGACTTTCCACCACAGACTATGTGCTGGTCTTAACTCGGAGTTCTCTTGTATTTGAGAAAGGGGTTCAGTTTGCTTTAATGTTACTTTAATGCTTTTTGGATTTCATTTCCTTTGTTTATTTTACAGCCGTATAATTTGCAATGAAATAGTTTTACATTGAGCTCACATGTTTTAATGGTGTTTTAATGGCATCTAAATGGTGTCTCCATGGATTTGCAGCCAGATACTTTTGTCATCCTAACTTCTCTGCATAATGGCACTGTGTGGTAGCGTGGCCCTGAACTATGGCCTGGGTTTCCTTTCAGGCTGGCTGAGTGGCCCGAGTCAGGTGTTCAGTGTCTCTTGGGGTGCAGCAGTTTCTGTGCACTGGGGACAAAGGAAAGTCAGTCCCCTGTGCAGCTTGGTTTCACTCTGCCATGTCATTGGGCCCTTTGGAGGTGGTTTTTTACGTCGCAACATCTGGCTGGGCATCATGTGTGCAGAAGAGAAAGTCCGAGTCTCTTTCTTCAAGCTCTTTGAGCTGTGGAGGATACATGCCCACCCCGGAAGCAAAATGCTGGCTCCCAGAGGGCCTCGGCTTGCTAGGTTGGCCCTGCTTTCAGTTGCTGTCCTCGTGCCACACCATATGCTGAGCCATCTGTTCCTCCTTTTTGTTTTGGAAAACGTGGCACAACAGTTAGAGTCTTGCCTAGAAGAGCACTGAAGGCCTTTTAGCACTGGGTCTGTGCCTTAGCCATTTAGGTCCCTCTGGTGCTTGGCGAGGGGCTGGAGCCAGAGTCGGGCTCAGTGCTTGCTTGTTGAATGAATTCGTGCCTGCCTGCTGCTTAGTGTGGCTGAGGATGGAAGAGGATGATGAGAAAGGGGGAGGTGAAACCCAGAGCAGGGACTGCTTTTCAGGGACCGGCCCATGTGCTGGCCTCACTTTTGGAAGCCCACCTAGCTGCAGAGAGCAGGTCCCTTCTCCACCACCACCCAGCCTCAGCCCCGCCGGTTCCTTAGGAGACACCACAGCTTGGCTTGAGCAAGACTCGTATCTGAGATACCAGTCCGGTGCCCGTTGAGGGTTGAGCCTCATTGCGGTTGTGGGTTTCAGCTCCCAAGAAGAGGTGCTATTGTGGTAGAAAAGCCACCCAACGCTGAGCTCATACTCTGGCTTTGGTGCTTGCTAGCTGGGTGGTCCTGGGCAAGATGGGTGCTTAACTTCTGGCAACTTTGATTTCCTCACTGTGAAGTGGGGATAATATCTCTCAATTTGCAGAGAGTGGTTGTAGAGGTTTGGGATGACCTCCAGACACTCAGACATTAGTTGCAATTATTATTATTGTTACTGTCACAGCTACTTATAATACCACCACCACCACCACCACCACTGTTCATTGCCTCCCTACCATACCCCTCACCCCCATTCCTGCACATCCACCCCCAGCCCTCATGTGTCACACACCCCTTAGGAAGGAAGAGGAGAGAGAAGCTGGCTGAGCCCATTTGTCTGCCCAGCTGTTCCAAGTCCTGAGCTGATGACCAAGGATCCTAAGGGGTTTGAGGGGTACTGTGCCCTCCCTTCTTCCTGGCTTTCTCATCCATTTCTCTCCTGACATACCGTTGTTTTCTCAAAAAAAAGAAAGAAATGGTTTGAGTCATGGAAAAAAATCCCCAGGGCCCTGTTTCAGACGATTGTCCCATTTCTAAACTTGAGTTAATAAGAATAAACAAAGTAGTAGGTAGATTTGCACAGGAGGAGAATATTATTCTGATGATTATGTAAATATTTATGTATTCTGGCTTTCTCATTTTGTTACTGGTGTCTAATTTCCGAGTCTCATAATGAAGTGTAATTTGGAGAAGCTTTGCAAAGACAGGCACAGCAGTGAAATAATTTGATTTGTTCAGTAAACTTGGTTTCAGTTATTCCTTTTCATGAGTTGTTTTCAAACCCCTTCAAGTTCTTTGTGATTTGACAACAGCTTTCAGCCCAATGAAGATATGATTCTTAAACATTGCCAGGAATTCAGAAGAGGTTTATAATATTGTCGCTTAATAAGAAAATGGATTCATTGGCAGGATATAAAATTTATGGGCTTCAGATGGATTTCAGTTTGCAGTTTTAGCCCTCTGTGCTCCTGCCATTCTCGAGGCTATGAGTAAGGTTTTTTAATTAAGTCAAATTGAATTGAATGAGCTTTTATTGAACGCCCACTCTGTGCCAGACACTGACTCCTTAACCCTTGCACTGCCCTGTGTGGCGGCTGTGGGAGCTGAGCTGGGCTGGGCTGGGCAGTGCCCGCGGCCATTCAGCGGGCAAACCTGGGTGGCGGGATTTGAAGTTTGGTCTGATTCTTATGCTCTTCTGTCCAAAGCTGATTATAGGCAGAGTCGATTAGAGAGAGGAGATAGATTGAGTGGCTTTGCATGTTATTTCGTTTAATCCTGTTTAATCTTCTCAACCACCCTGTGAAGTTCATTACATTTCCCCTATTTTACATCGGAGGAAAGTAAGGCTCAGAGAGGTGCAGTGATATGCTCGGGGTCACACAGCTGATAAGAGGCAGAGCTGGATTTAAACTCAGAACTATCTGGCTCCAAAACTGGAGTTCCTTCTAGAAACCCCCGAGAGGTCTGCACGTCCTCCAGCACATGACCTATTGACCATCTTCCCATGAAAATGGCCTGGAATTGGTGGTGCTGTGCCTTACTGTGAACTGAGGTGGGGAGCAGTGGGGAGGGGGGCCTGGGCTTTAGCTTCTTGGGTGCTTTCTAACTATGCCATGGGCAAGTGATCTCTCTCCTCTGACCCTCACTTTACCCACTAGTGAATGGGTGGCATGATGCCATCCCAGGTTACTGTTAGGGTCACAGATAACACGTGAGGCACCTGGTGGTGTGTCTGGCATGTGGTGGGCACTCAGAAAGTGAAGGACACTGCCCTTTGGAGTCTGGTGCTTGTTGGAGTGCGTGGATGGCTCTGGCCTTGGTTAAGCAGCTGCTGTTACTTCAGCCCCCGGACTCTGTGCATCCTGGAGCTGATTGCCAGTGGAGATGGGTGACTCATTCGATGGCATTTTGTGCGGCATTGTGCAGTTCAGCCTGGTACAGCACGCCCCACCCACGGCAGGTGCTCAAGAGCCATTAGTGTTTATGAAGGTGATGAAATTGCCGAAATGGAGGGAAGTCATCAAAACAAGAGCCTTTGCCTGTCTCGTGAAAGTTAACTTGCAAACCTAATGACTGTGGGGCTGTCGAAAAAGTGTCATCTGGATTTCTCACTGGAGACAGAACTCTCTGGAAGGGCAGTCGGGCAGCCCCTGATTGCTGTGTGGGGGCGGACACTTTTTATGTGAGAGTGAGCCGGAGAAATTAACGGTGATCTTGGAGTTGTGCTCAGCTTAACCCTTTGACTTGCCATAGCTTTAAAATGAAAATGAATACTTTGAAAATAAAAATGATTTTTGAATGTTTGAGGTTTTTGTAGCAAAAATTCCTCCCATTCTTGTGTGGTGGACAGGTACAGAACGAGCCGTCTGCATTCTCACGTGCCGCAGGGGAGGCTGAGAGATTTGCCCAAGCCCCACTTCTAGTCCCGGGGAAGCAGGGACTCTGACTTTGGTCCATGCCAAGGGAAGCGTTCATAGTTGAGAAACAAATGTGGGAGACTGTCATGTGAGAGTCCCTGATAGCAGCGTACTCATTTTCAAGTCATTCTTTGATAAAGATAGAACACTTAATTTAGGCAAATGTCAGATTTCAGAGCATTTGGAGTGGTCCTGGGGTAGAACACAGTGTTTTCCTATTTCAGGTTCAACCTGACTCCATTCCCCTCTATGTGCTAAGTGTCAGCTATACCAGGGGAGTGTTTTCCTCCTGGATGCGTTTGCACCTGGCAATTGGAATGTGCAGGGATTCCTTGATTGCAAAATAGCTACTCTCAAAATGCAGACAGGCAGCCACACTCAGGGAGCCCTTCGGCCACGGCAGCAGGGTGGCGCCAGACACCCAGCTTTGAGTCCCTGTGGAGGCATGACACTTGGTCTGCTGTAAGCTGCTGTTTGCTCACTTGTAGAATGAGGCTGTAGAATGGGACCCCTCATGAGGTTTTGGGGGGTAGGAGGGGCTGGCCAGCATGATGCATTGTGTTAGCTCTGTGGGGGCTGAGCACTGAGGGACATCGGGACGAGAAGACTGGCCCCTGCCCTGTCCATGTGGAAGAAGCCCCGGCCGCCCTGGGCTGCCACACTCACTCTTCCAGGTGGTCTCTACCTTCTGGTCAATTTAGAGTCTCTTTCTTTGTTTTTATTGCCTTTTTTTTTTGTTGTTGTTTTTTAGGGAGATTCAAAGCAGCAATTCTCATCAGGTCAGAATTATTTGGGAGATCCATATTACTTCTGATTATTTACGAAGGGACAGGCCAAGGGGAGGTAACCAACTCGATTAATTCATCAGCAAGGCAGCTGGAGGGATGTGTGACAAACAGACCAGGCTGTCATTTGGCCAGAGATTGTCTGCACTGGGATTGTTCCCCCAGGATAGCCCTGATGACAAATGTAATTGACATTTTTTATTAACCCTGAAATGATTAAAGATACTGCTGCTGAATTTGTGTCAGAGTACTCGGTCCCTGGCATTTCAAGTGAGGGGTTCTGTGTGGAGCCAATAAACAGCCAGCTTTGTGTTTATTTCCTGCTCATCACCTTAATCAACCAAGGCATACAGAGCCCTGCCTGGTTTGGTCTTGAAACCAGGCCAGGGAGACAAGACTCTGCTTCCTGGCTCAGGTTTCCAGAGCATTCTGGTACCAGCATCACAGTGGGCACGTAGGAGGTACTCTGTTCATTTACCCACTTAGTCATCAAACATTTGCTGAGCTCCTACTGTGTGCTAGGTCCGTAGGTGTGGGATTGTGGGCCCTCTTCTCAAGGGGGTGGTCCCTGTAGAGTGGGAGACAGACAGATGTCTATGGGAATGATTGTATGAACCCTGAGAATTTGTGGGCAGGACCCGGGGTGGGGGAAGGCAGTGCAGGGGGCAGCTTGGGTCTTTGGGTCTTCAAGGGAGGGGTCTCCTCTCTGAGCAGATCTCACCTCTAGAGCTCTCCAGGCAGAGACTGGAAGTGGCAGTGCTGGGCAGTGAGGGTCTTGGGGTGCCAGAGTGAGGGTACATGGAGCGGCGGGTGGGGGTGCACACCACAGGGGCTTGGCTGGCCCTGTGGATGGGCGAGGGGCCATGGAGAAGAGCACGGGCTTTACTGCTTCCTAGTCTGCCACAGGAGTTACTGAAGCTCTGGGTTTTGGTTTCCTCTTCTGTGAAATGGGGACAGTCATAATCTCTCCAAGGTCCTAGGGCAGTTGCAGGAGGAAATGATGAATGGGGGGAAGATCCTGATTGGTGCCTGCCATATAGAGCCTAGTCAGCGAGTGTCCGCTATGGCGATGGGATGGAGAAGAAGGAGGGAGGTTCCTTCGGACACACAGTCACAGTAGCAGCGGCCGGGTATTGAGTGCTTACTGCATGCCAAGTGCTGGGCTGAGGTTCTCGCACCAACCCTCTGTTAAGTGTCTCTCCCTCCACCCCCATTTTAGAGACGAGAAACCTCCACCTAAGAGGGTACAGCAATTGCCCAGGGTCACACACAGCTAGAGAGAGGCAGAGAGGACTGTTGCTCTCAAGACTTCCTTTCCGCAGAGCAGGGGCTGGGAAGGGGGTCGGGGAGCAGTGCTGACTGCGGCTGGGCCACGCTTGAGTTCTCCTCTTAGAGGAGTGGGCTTGGGTTGCAGAGATGTTAGGATGTGACCTGTCATGGTGAAAGTGGGCTTGTCACACTATCCCTGGATGGACTGATGAATTGAACCCTTCTCGAGCACCTATTTTGTGGCCAGCCCTCGCTCAGTGGTACACACATTCACATGGTCACTAAGCCAGTATTTAGTAAGCACCTACTGTATGCCATGCAGTTTACCAGGGCAGTGGTGTACCAAGGCATAAAGTTTTTACCCTGGTGGAGCTCCCAGGCTGGCAGGGAGTGAAGGAAAGAAAAGAGAGAAAATTATCACACATCTAGCAGTGTGGATAAGCAACATTTCAGCATTGAAATAGTGAGTCTGTGTTATTAAGGTTTGATATGCTAGGCTTCCCCTCCCCCAAAGCCAAACTAAAACTACTTCTGTTGCCCCTAAACCAACATAAGTTTAAAAGGAGATTTATCATTTGTGTCTTAGACCTGTTGCTTGGGAGCCTTTCCCATCAGTTTAATTTCTTTTCCCTTTTAATCTCATGGCTGGCAGGATGTTACAGGGGCAGTAATTTAATAAAAGTATGCAGTTTGTAAAGCAGCTGCTATTCTGTGTACTAAGCACATTTGCCAGCCTTTTCAGGGAAACCTCCAAGCTGTTCTTGGAACTTGGTGATATTGCAGGGAAAAAAAAGTTATATTTAATAACATTTCATCCTTTGGGTTCTGCGGCTAATAGAAGCATAAATGGAGGCCACGTCTGAAAGCCATTTCTTTATGTAATTCAGAGAATCAGTACACAGCAATTACACTGTGTATGGGATTTATGAAAACATTAATGCCTAATGAGAAGAAAACATCTCAGTAAGTTATTCAATTTGAAGTCTCAGGCCTGCTTGCTGCTCCGTTTCAGACCTCCCGCACCGTGCGCAGGTGCTGGCCGCTCCCGTCCTGCCGAGTCCCGACCTGGCCGTGGGCGAGGGCCCGGGTCTGCGCAGTGGTGCGGCAGAGCTGGGTTTGAATCCCGACCATCGGGCTCCAGCCTGTCTCTCTCTACCGCTGCACATAACAACCTCGTTAGGTTCATAACATGTGGCAGCTGCATGATCTGCTGGATAAGAGACACACATTTAAAAAAATTTACGTGCCACATGCTTTCCCTCTCTTTATATCTCTTTCCCCTGAACTGACATAAAAAGGAGAGTCGCACAGAAGCAGACGTCAAAATGACTGCCGCGCTTTGCCTGCGGTTGGATTACTCCCGACACCCGTTCTGTTTATGGCAGATGCAGAGTGGAAGGGAGGCGGGAGCCCTATATTCTCCTGCCTTCCGTGGTAGCTGAAGCCTTAATTCAAAAACAAATTGAGTCCTTCAGCTGTCACTCGATTTTCCCTCCGATCTTTGGGGATAAATATCATTGCTCCCGCCTCATATCTCATCTCTCCCCTTTTCCCCAAAGCTTTTCCCCCTGTATTTTTTCTCTCTGCCCGGAACTCAACATTTCTCTGACAAAAGCATGCATTATTTAGAGCCTGTCGCCTCTTGAAGTTCTTTAATTACAGAATTAAACCAAAGTAATGACAGTTTAATTTGTTCTTTCATTAATTGGGAGCGCTCCGGGCTGATGTGAAATGAGCGCATTTGGGAGGCGTGAGGAATGTGTGCTGAATGATTGGAGCATGAGTAATAATAATCGCTGTCGTTTAGTGCGGCACCGGCTAGGTACTGCTCATGCATGTTCATGATTTATCCCCCAGCAACCTGGAGGAGATGTTACTTTCTTTGCCTCATGGCTGAGGCTCAGAGAGGTGACCCAGCACAGTGAAGGCTGCCCAGGGCAGGGCAGAGCCAGGCCTGGACACCAGGTGCCCAGCTCGAGGACCCCTGTCCTGTCCACAGGCCCCACTTGGTCTTTAGGCCACCAGCTGTGGGCTCAGGATTCTGTGAGGGGCTGCCCACAAGAAGTGGGGCACACCCGACCTGGGTGCTCCTGAGAAACGGTTGTGTCTGGCTGGATTTGAGGCTGAGAAGAAACATTTGAACCCATAAAAACCCAGCATCAGTGAAGCTGGTCTTCACTGATGCGGATGGTAATTTTGGCACTTTGAAGGTAGTGGTTCATCCTTCTGGGAGGCATGCAAGTGCTGAGAGACCCATTCCACTTAGTTGTGGGTCAGAGAAGCTGCCACAGAGAATTGCGGGACGGATGTCTCTAAAGCATGTGTGAAGGGTAGACCCCGGGTGTGTGAGGCCATGTCAGGACTGCAGCTCCCGCTCCCCCCAACCCCTGCTGTCCCCCAGCTGAGGCCAATGCCAAGGCTGCTGCCTTTCCATGGACACATCTGTGCTCATGTGGCATCCTTCTTGCACTGGCCCCGGGGCCTGCCACACCTGGCAGATGAAGTGCCTTAGCTGCCCTGCCATGGTCTGCATTGGCCCTGGGCTGGGGCTTTGGTGTTGGGCCTCTAGGACTACATGGGGTGGGGGGCTAGGGGGTGGAGAGTTGGTACATTCATATATGCTGGTGACTCATCTGCAGGGTCATATCTAGAGGGAGCTGGTAGACAGCTTGTCTTCCTTCTTACATCTTTAGGGCTTGAACCCTGCACGTGCCAGCACTGTACTATTTTGGCAGCAGTGGTGACAGATAGGAAAGAGAATGAATGGTGCCTTCTCTGGTCCCTTCTACTTTGTTACTTTAATTCCCTTTGAGCTTCCCCAGAACTCTGGGAAGTGGTAGTATTAGCCCCACCTTCTAGCTGTGGAAATGGAGGCTCAGAGACATGATCATTTGCCCAGGCCACATGGATTGAAGGGGACAGAACAGGGTTAGGAGTCACAGGGATGTCTGGCTCTGAAGCACCCTGTGGAATTGGGCCTCCATGTCCTTCTTGCTGTCACCTTGTGTCCCCACTAGGCCTCCCCTTGCTTACACTGTTCCTGTCTCCTGGCACCCTCAGAGTTTTACCCCACGAGTACTCATATGAAACTTTGGAATTTATTATTAATGCATTTCTCTGCCACAAAGTCTGTATGAATTTAGAATTAGAGGATTCAGTTACACTTTATTATTGTTTGTCATTAAAAATCATGCAAATAAGCCATGGAATAAAGCAACTTATATTGTTTTGGACACCAGATTTACATGTTTACTGGAAGAAAAATGATACTGAACTCCTTCAAGGTGGTTAATAACATTTTGCCTCAGAGCCTTAGCTTTGTTGGTCTTTATCTATAATTTATTCCACGACAACTTCCAAAAGAGATTTTAAACTAGTTTATCATAAAAACTCATACACAACAAAAGGGTTTTAAAACATACGTTTATGAAGATGAAAAGAAAACTTAGAAGCACAAGGGATGGGAGCAGAGAAGGAAAGACTTATTGTAGCATCTGACCTGAGGGGCTGAGAAAGAAACCGGAAGCTTCCTAGTTGCCAGAGACAAAAGAGGGAGCTGATGAGTTCTGAGTTTCTCATGTCTGGATGCATAGGAAGCTTCCAGGTACCTTTGTTCTAACACCCCCAGGTTACTTCGTTGAGCTTCACACTTCCCTGTAGGAGGAGGTGGGCACAGAACCTAGGCGGGAGCATCACGGGGAATAGGGACCCGGACAGAAAAAACCTTTGTTCCACCCTGACTCGGGCATGGGCCACCCTGTCAGATCCAGTTAGTTGGAGTAGGTGGGGTTTAGGATCCTGCAAACCCAGCTCCGCACTGTCTCTGAGTAGGCGAGGGCCGGAGCCAAGTGATACCAATGGTAGGGTAAAGGCTTGGGGGTTAGTTGGCCATCCTGGTAAATGAAAAGAAGGCAAGTCCGTGATGATACCAAGCCTCCGGATTGACTGTCAGGTTTGGAATTTGCCCTGGCTGGTATGACCCCTTGGTTGTTTTAGCCCTGTGCCCTAGCACAGAGGAGAAGCCTTCTGGCTCTGTGAGCACCCGCTCCTGGGGCCCCGAGGAGGTGTTCCCAGATGACACAGAGTCACGACAAGCACGCTGCTGATGTGGATGATCAGAATCAGTCAGAATGTTTAAATCACAACGCATGGTAAGCAACACAACGCCAGCGATAATTCACTTCAAAAACAGCAGCTTAAAAATTAATCAGCAGTTGTGCTTTTTCCAATTAAAGTTACTGAAAGCCACCCGCCAGAAGCCTGTGTGCGTGAGTGCGGGAGAGGCGGCCAGATCAGCCGACGGAAACATGGGCTTCTGTAATCAGCACAGGTATTGCCGATCACACCTGGCTCTGTGGGGACCGTGCGCCCTGACGCATGAGTCCCTGCTGCTGTCAGCACTGGCACAGATGAAGGGATTCCTGACTGCTACTCCCACAGCCAAGCAGCTTCTGTAAATCACAGCCTGTGACCACAGCAAGCATTGACTTAAGTGCTGTAGACTTACCATTATTATCCCATTACATGATTCTTCTTAATCCCTTAGAATCACTTGTTAAACTTTTATAGGTAAAATGATTTTGTGCTTATTGAAGTAATGTAATTATACAGACCAATTCAATACTATCAGAAACTTTTTGGACTTCATTTATAATACCACCTAATGTGTTCAAAGTACAGTGTGTTAGGGAACGATGCATATTCAACCCACAAGAACCCCAGGCCTGGGCATGAACTTCGGTGCTGAGTGTGAGTGAAATGGAAACTACTGGAAACTATCCTGTTTGTCCTTTCTTGGCCCTTTTAGAAGTGATTAGACTCAGGGATTGTTTCTTGGAAATGGACTGGAGTCCCATAAATCTACTCTGATTTTATTTTTGGACATCAGCCTGGAGCCCACAAGGATAATTCCCGGTGAGTTAGCAGCAGTGCTGGGCACAGAGGAGGCCTCCTGCGGGGCGGCGTGGGTGTGCAGCCTCCAGGTGGGGAAGGGAGCTGCTTTTTTTTTTTTTTTTTTGAGACAGAATCTCACTCTGTTGCCCGGGCTAGAGTGCCATGGGATCAGCCTAGCTCATAGCAACCTCAAATCCTGGACTCAAGCAATCCTTCTGCCTCAGCCTCCCGAGTATCTGGGACTACAGGCATGCGTCACCACGTCTGGCTAATTTTTTTCTGTTTATATTTTTAGTTGTCCAGCTAATTTCTTTCTATTTTTAGTGAGACGGGGTCCCGCTCTTGCTCAGGCTGGTGTCGAACTCCTGAGCTCGTACGATCCACCTGCCTCGGCCTCCCAGAGTGCTAGGATGACAGGCGTGAGCCACCGCGTCCCGTCGGGAGCTGCTCTTTGTCAAGCGTCTGCAGCTCTTTCGCTGTCTCTGGATCGAACAGATCAGGGGAGCGTAAGAGGACATTCTGCTTATCTTTCAGGAGGTGTTTTGGGATAATCTGGGTCGAGGGGCTCAGTCTACTACCACCCCAGACTCCAGTGCTCTGAGTTGGGCAGCACCCGACACCGTGACATGGATGGTATTGAGCAGGGTGGGGGAGGCAGTGAGAGCCAGGCCTGCAGAATGACATTTCTGTGGCCTAATGATTTTCAAAAACCATTTGTGAGATTGAGGTAATGTATTTTCCAGACTCAAGCAATTTACTCCTTCCCACCGTGCTGAATCAGGCTGTTAAATCCTCTTGCTGTGTGCATATAGCTATCGGCACCAGGGGAAAATGGTTAGTTCAAGGCCCCTGCCATATCTGTGCTCTTCTCGTCTGGAATTGATGAGTAACTGTACTTTTTAAAAATGCAGTTTTTAAGAACATTGGAAAATGTTAAGTGGAGAAAGCAGGATGCCAAATTGTATATTCAGTAGGATCTCAGGAAAAACAAGGTATGCTTAGAAAAGTACTGTGCGGAAACTGCCAGCAGGTGCTTGGCAGTTTGAGTTACCTGTGTTTGAGTGCAAAGATTACATCCGGTGTCACCTTCTGTTCATTTTCAGTACCTTACCCATTGCTCAGGGTGGTAACACGTGGCCTTCAGGTAAGATGCACCCCAGAGAGAAGCACACGGACTCTGACCGTGAGTACTGGGCCTCTCCTTGCTCATAGTGTAACCTCGGGCAACTTCTTTTATATTAATACTTGGAGCCTCAGTCTCTTCATCTGTAAAATGGCCTAGTTAAACCCACCTCAGAGAAGTGAGGGGAGGGTATGAGGATTCCATCACCTGTGCAACACCTGGCAGTGTGGCACATGTGGGAGTCTAGGTAAACCATAGTCTTGTGGTGGTGATGGGATTATTATAAAAATGCATGTATTTTTTTCACAAGCAGAAAACCATTACAAATAAAAAAAATAACAGGGGAAAGGAGTAATGACTCCAGATGGACAAACAAAGCAGTCCACCAGACGGCATGGCCACCCTGTACTGATCATATTGGCCATTCTTTACTCATCGTCCAGGAATGGGTGGTCAGGAGGCAACTGGATCTGTACCACAGGGTGCACCTGGACCTCCAGAGGGGAAGCATGAGTGCTACGGGAACATCCACCAGGCCTTAACTCAGCCTTAACTGTGGGAGTCGGGAGGGCTTCCTGGAGGAAGGAACATCTCATGTGAGACTGGAGGGAAGAGTAGGAGCCAGCCAGCTGGAGAGGGAGGAATGTGCTGCAAGTAGAGAGAAGGGCATGTGGAAGGCTGGAGGTGGCAAAGAATGGAGTTTGGGAAACATGGCTGGAAAGTGGCATGCAAGGAAGACAGTGACGAGAGATGAGGCTGGGCAGATGGGTGAGGCCTGCTGTGGCAGCCAGGGGTTTTTTCTGCCGCGTCCACTTACAACTCCCACTGAGACCCGGATGTGCTCGCAAAAGCCTGCAGCTTGGGAAGGCCTTGTGGTTAGAATGCTTGGAGAGCACCTCCTTACTGGGCTTCTGGGGGTGAGGGGCTGACACTCATTTTTATGCATATTGAGAAATCTTTATGAAAACGAGCACTTCCACGCCAACCCCATCAGGGAGGTCAAATGAGAACCATGGCTTTGGCGGTAGTGTGGGCCTATTGGAGCCTGCCTACAGGGTGTCCCTGGGAGGCCTCCTTGGGGAGCAGAGACAGCCTGGCACTGGCTGTGGTGGCTGTCATGGTGGCAGGACCTGAGCAACCTCACTTTCTGAGAGTGGTCACCTCTGTTCTGGGGCCCTGCTCTGGCTGGCTGTTGGGGGACATGGAGGGCAGAGACTGTCTCAGCTGGGTCTCTGGAAAAGCTGAGATCAGGAGGCCTGTGCCCTGGGCCACAGCAGTGTGTGATACTCAGACTGGGCCTTCAGAAGGAATTTTTTTTTTTTTTTTTTTTTTACTCTACCTTCTTTATTTATTTATTTTTTCCATTTTTTTTCTTTGTTTCAGCATATTATGGGGGTACAAATATTACAGTTATGTATATTGCACATGCCCCCCTCCCAAGAAGGAATTAAGTTGGAGGCCATTAGAGCTAAACCAGACTGTGTTCCGAGGAGCCCTCAGTAACTACCGAGAGCAGCCTCTAGTCCCCGCTTGTGGATGAAGCAGGCAGAGGGATTTAAAACTGGCTCCCGGCCGGGCGCAGTGGCTCACGTCTGTAATCTTAGCACTCTGGGAGGCCGAGGTGGGTGGATCATTTCAGCTCAGGAGTTCGAGACCAGCCTGAGCAAGAGCGAGACCCTGTCTCTACTAAAAAAATAGAAAGAAATTAGCTGGACAACTAAAAAATATGCATATGTATACACACACACACACATATATGTGTATATATATATAAGTAAAAGTTAGCCAGGCATGGTGGTGCATGCCTGTAGTCCCAGCTACTTGGGAGGCTGAGGCAGGAGGATCGCTTGAGCCCAGGAGTTTGAGGTTGCTTTGAGCTAGGCTGATGCCATGGCACTCTAGCCCGGGCAACAGAGGGAGACTCTGTCTCAAAAAAAGAGAGAGAAAAAAAAAAAACTGGCTCCTTGTCCTGGCTTGGGTGAACATCTGCCATCACTTATAGAGTTGGTGCCGTGATACGGTCACAGGAATGAGGAGTCTCAGGTTCCTGGTCTTCCTGTCTCTGCTACAGTGTGATCAGAAACGGGCTCGCTGCTGACCCCCATGTGCTACGGCACCCTACCTCTCACTGCCCTCCTACCTTCCCCTCTGATCCCCCAAGTCCCAGTGTTTCTTCTCTAATACAGATGTCCAGTGTGTCCACAGTTCTGTGGCCCAGGCCTGCAGTCTCCTCTGGACGCTCTCTTCTTTGGTCTCCCTGAGTTGTTTTGGCCTCTCCTACGGCAGCCTCTGTGCCCTCTAAAAATGGAAATCTGATTATCGCATTGCTCTGCTGCCTAAAACCCTTTAACAGCCTCCCATTTTACACGGAGGGAAAAAATTACAAACCTGTGTGGTGTCTGCCAGGCCCCACGGGGCTTGCACTTTGCCCATTCTTGTCGCTCTCCTCCTTCACACAGGGCTCTGGCCACACCAGTCGCCAGCCCCCCGCCTCTGTGGCTGTCCCTGCCACAGGCCTTACCCAGGCCCTCCCCACATCACCCCTTCCTCAGGAGAAGCCTGCCTACCTCCCCAGTGGAAATTAAGGTGAATCAATTTCACCTACTGTTTGTTAGTATCTCCTGGAGTCCAGTTGTGCCTTTCACAGCACTGATCTGAGTTGTGAGGTGTGTGTTGCTGAATATCTTTCTCTTCCACTAGACTCGCATGAACTATTTTGTTCTCTAGCAGTTCCAGCAGTGAGCAAAGTTCTTGACACATAGCAGACCCCACATGAGTATCTGTTGAATAAACCCAGTGAGTGAGTCACCCAGTTTTTCTAAGCCTCCACTTCCAAATCTGTAAAATGGAGATAAGATAACTTCCTAGGCAAACTTGGGAGTCTGTGAGAGGAGCACGTGATATTTATAATGTGGAAAAGTGCTGTGGGAAGTGACGCACAAAAATAAAGGTGTAGTGTTATCACTGTTCTTTCTAACCAGGTCATGCCCTCCTCTTCCCCCTCAATCACTGAAGGAAGGAATACTTCTTAGGACAAGAGAGTAGTGTAGGGGCAATCCAAAACCCCTTTCACTAACTGCGCTCAAACTAACACTCAAGGAGGGGAGAGGCCTGTGTCTCAAGGAAGAATATGACACAACCTGGAAAGATCCCTAAAAGCTTCACAGTCCCCATCACATGAGGCTGGCATGAAAGCGCATTGAATAGCGTGCAAACAAGCTCCCAGCATTTAGACCTAGAAGATTCTGACTGTGCTGATTGATTGTGAGAGTGCTTAGAAATTATGGAGAGTGAGAGAGAGTTGAGGGACTGGAGGTTGGCAAACACGTTTTTCAAGAGCAACAAAAGGTAATTTTAAAAGCCTCATGTACCACACTAACTGAATGAGGATGGGGGGATGGCTCCCCAAGGCAGGGAGGGACACTTATACCAGAGAAAGAACAAAGGGACACCAGACATGCAGTAGAACTCATGGCATTGCAGGATTAAAAGACAGACATGTTCACCAGGAGCCAGCATTCACTTGCCAAAACAATTCATTCTCTTTTATGAGTTATTAGACTTATAGCGTCTGTGTATATTGAGGCCAGAGACTGAGTGTATCTTCATTTGGAAAGGCACATGGGTTTTAGAGCCTTGGTGATTTCATCACATCCTTATTTTACAGAGGAGCAGGAACCATCCAAAGGTCCTTGTGGTACCAGAGAGTTTCAGATTGTTCTTGAGAACATAAGAGAGATAAAGAGGTATCTACTCGGTGATACAATCTAACTGATGCCCTATGGTTTGTAGAAAAATAGCACCCAACTCTAAGAATTAGTTGTTTACTCTCAGAGTGGAGGAGATCTCTCATGATCAAAGGGCTCTGTATTTAGCATTCTTCTGTTCCATACTTAATAATAAACAAATTGGGTAGTGTTACAGAAGGGAGGCCTACTTTTCCAATCTGCAGATATCTCAAAGCTAGGATAGCCATCCTTTTGTCCACCTGTTCTTCCATCCATTCTTCTGTGTATTCATTTGTCCATCCATCCATCAGTCTGTCCATGTATTCATCCATCCATCATCAACCCATTCCATCCATCACCCATTCATACATCCATTATCACATCCATCCATTCATATATCTGTCTACCCATCATTCACCCATCCATTCCATTCACCCATTCTATCCATTCTTCATTCATCCATGCATCCACTCATCCATCATCTATCCATTCCATGCATCCATCATCCCTTAATCATCTGTCATCCATCCATCCATCTATGCCTTCATCCAACAGCCATTTATTGAGCTCCTAGTATGTGTCTGACCCTGTTCAAGACACAGATACAGAAGTGAACAAAACAGACACTGTATACATAGTGCTTTACCCTCATAGAGCTTACAATTTAGTGGGAAAGACAAGTAAGCAAGCAAGCAAATAAATAAATATGTTAGTAAATAACACAATGCTCCAAAGAAAAGTAGAGCTAGCTGAGGTGAAGGAGAGTGATGGGAGCAGTGTTTCGATGGTGTGGTTTAGGCAGTGCCTCTCTCGGGAGAGACTTGAGCCAGCCCAGGTGCTGTCTGGAGAAGGGCCTTCTAGGCAAAGAAATAGCAGGTGCACAGGCCTGGGGAGGAAGGTGCTGGGTGTGTGTCAGGAGACCAGCGCGGCTGGAGTGGAGTTAGGGCAGATGACACAGGATTTATTCTAGGTATGATAGAAAGCCACTGGAGAGTTGAGCAGGGGAGGAAGTAACCTGACTGACTCAGAGGACCACTCTGGTTGCTGTGTGGCAGTAGATTGTGGGGCAAAAAAAGGAAGCTGAGACACCAGTTTTTTTTTTCTTTCAAACTTTCTTTTTTTAATGGTAAAATAAACATAAAATTTGCCATCTTAACCATTTTTTAAGCATACAGTTAAGTGGTATTAAATACATTCATAATGTTGCACAACCATTACCACCATCCTCTCCAGAATTCCTTTGTCATATAAAGCTTGAGACACGAGCTTTGAGATTGTGGCAGTGGTGCGAGGGGAAGATGATGGTGGCTAGGACGGGGATGGCAGCAGCAGAGGCGCTGAGAGGCGGCAGGATTTGGGATGTACTTTGAAGACAGAGCTGGCGGATCGGGGAAGGGCATAAAGGAGGACTGCAGTTTTTTAGGCGACCAAATTAGGAGACGGTGATCCAGTGGGGGAAATCACCATGAAACAGCTAAGGGCTGGCAGTGGGAAGAGGGGTTAGTCTGGCTCTGTGTTGCATTTATCCAGCGTACAGGATCAGGGGCAGGGGTGGGCCTTGGGGGACGCTACAGGTGGGAGTCAGAAGAGGGGTGAAGCCCGCAGGCTCTCTAGCCAGACGGACCGGTCAGAGTCTCTGCTCCACCTCTCACAGCGTGGCCTGCGACAGATACCTCTCTGTGCCTCAGTTTCCTTATCTGTGAAATGGAGCTAATAATGTAATAATATCTATCTTACAGGGTTGTGCTAAGGATTGAGTTAATTCAGTTAACTCATTTGACTCAATAAACTCAATTGTAAAGTGCTTGAAAGCATGGCTGGCACACAGTAACTGGCTGTATATGATTATATGATTATTGTTATCTAGAGGTAGGAGACAAGGTGGTAGATTTTGTTTCAGAATAATGTCCAGAATTGCGATGCTTTCAAAAGGGGCACTGGCTCCTCCCCAGACTGTTGCACTCCCCGCCTGCTGGTTCCAGCACCTCCTGGAGGGCCGTCCCCACTCTGTGAGGAGGGTGTACCTGAAGGTCTCCAAAGGCCCCCACCTCCAGCTCTCCCTGCTCTCTTCTCCATCTGCAATATATCTCGCTCTTAATCCTTTTTTCTTTAAGAAAACTCTTCTTTGCCCTTTTACATCTTCTGTTGACATTTAAAACTCCTTCCCTTTGTTCTGACCTTATTGAATAGAGAGAATAATTTCTTGGAATTCTCTGTATAATGAATGTTCATGTACTTACAGATTCTGATCTAGTTTCTCCTCAACCTTTACTTTGAGAGACCTTGCATCATTTGGTATGGAAAACATTTTTGGAAGCACTGAGGAGGATGGTGTAACATGAAAATTCTGCTTTTGCTTTTGCTGTTTCTGCAAATGTAGCCCCCTGTAACCCAGATATCAGCCAGGATACCCTACCTTAGAGATCCAAGTGGTTCAAACTCCTTTACCATGTATGTTAGAAACCCAAGAGTCTTCCCAGGTTCTCTACAAATTTTTCTGAGGCTGGTAGAGGTGAGGGACATAGTGTGGGGAGGGGTCATCTCTTCAAATCATGCCTGGTTCCAAGTTTGTGCATCAGTGGATGAGATCAGTTTGTAAATCAGTGCTGGCCTTCTTGTTATCTGTGCCACAGTGGCTCACCCACAGAACAAATACTCTGATCCCCTCACTCTCCTAAATATTCATGCTAGAAGGCTGGGTATGGGCAGCAGGTGAGAGGAGGTAGGATGAAATGTTACCCTCCATTCTGGAAAACAGATGCTTAAAATTGGAAATTAGGTTTGACTTCCTAATAATAAAGCTGGTTCTATCAGACTAACCCTTCTACAGCTAACAACTATAAACTCTGCACAACAGCAATAACAACAAAACTACCTGATGGTATTAGAGAACAACAAAAAGCAGGCAAACACTGGACAAAAGTCCACCCTTAAAAGAAGGAAATGGCACTGGGTGAGTTTCCTACTTTTATGTTTTTCTGCCTGAGGGTAGGGTTCAGTCCATGCCACACAGGCTGCTAAAAAGTTGGATAGAAAACCTGCAGTATTACTGTCTTGAAGAACCAGAGAACAGAGTTTGGGGTAGCCACAGTAGCTGGAAAGTATGTATAAACTCTACTCAAATTTCTGGATGACTCCTGAACCCAAGTATGAGGCAGACTCTAAGCAACTCAAGAGAGAACTGAATAGAAATTCTGCTGGTGCACACCACAAGAGAGACACAATTTGAAATTTGAATAGAGCCAGGTTAGTTGCTTTAAAAAAAAAAAAAAAATATATATATATATATTTATATATTCTTCAGAGGAACATAGCAGATTCCAGAGTTAATGCAACATATATTTTGTAATGTCCAGTATTCTACCCAAAATTATTAGGTAAAGCAAGAAATAGGAAAAGGAGACCCATATTTAAGAGAAAGGCAATCAATGGAGCTTGTCCCTAAGATGATTCAGATATTGAAATTAGCAGATATGTATTTTAAAACAGTCATTATATATATGCTTAGGGACACAAAGGAAAATATTCTCACAATGAATAAAAAGATAGGAAATCTCAGTAGAGAAATAGAAACCATAAGAAAACAAATGGAAATTATAGAACTGAAAAATACAGTAACTGAAGTTAAGAATTCACCATTTGGACTTCATAGCAGAGTGGAGATGACAAAAGAAAGAGGCAGTGAACTTGGAGATAAAAATTATTCAACCTGAAAACAGGGAAAAAGAATGGGGGAGTAAAAGAACAGATACTCGGGGGGAATAATGACATGAAAAATCACTGACTTCTCATCAGAAATAATGGGGCCCAGAAACAATGGGATGGTATCATTAAAGTGCTGACAGAAAACTAAAAACATCAACCTGTGATTCTGTGTCTTTCAAGAATGAAGGTGAAATAAAGTCATTTTCAGATAAGTAAAAAGTAAGTGAGAATTCATTGCCAGCAGATGTGCACTACAGGAATGTTAAAGGAAGTGCTTCAGGATGAAGGAAAATTATTCCAGAAAGGAACTCAGATCTATAGCAAGGGATGAAGAGCACTGGAAATGGTAAATATGTGGGAAAATATAAAAGACTACTTTTCACTCTTAAATTTTAAAAAATACATATGACTAGTTAAAGCAGAAATTATAATACTGCATTTGGGGTTATAACATGTATAGATGTGTAATACACATGACAACTATAGGGTAGAGGATGGGGGTTGGTAAAAGGACATTTATAGTTGCAAGCTTTTTTATATGAACTTGTACAATATTTTGTTTTGTTTTGTTTTGTTTTTTGAGGCAGAGTCTCTGTTGCCCCGGCTAGAGTGCTGTGGCATCAACCTAGCTCACAGCAACCTCAAACTCCTGGGCTCAAGCAATCCTTCTGCCTCAGCCTCCCAAGTAGCTGGGACTACAGGCATGTGCCACCATGCCCGGCTAATTTTTTCTATGTATTTTTAATTAGCCAATTAATTTCTTTCTATTTTTAGTAGAGACGGGGTCTCGCTCTTGCTCAGGCTGATTTCAAACTCCTGACCTTGAGCGATCCACCCACCTCGGCCTCCCAGAGTGCTAGGATTACAGGCGTGAGCCACCGTGCCCAGCCGAACTTGTACAATATTGACTATAGGAAGACTAAAATATTATGGATGTAGAGCAGCCACTAAAAA
>CAUYPO010135131.1:0-30308 GCA_963574435.1 Cheirogaleus major
TCCCAGCTACTCGGGAGGCTGAGGCAGTAGGATCGCTTGAGCCCAGGAGATTGAGGTTGCTGTGAGCTAGGCTGACGCCACGGCACTCACTCTAGCCTGGGCAACAAAGTGAGACTCTGTCTCAAAAAAAAAAAAAAAGAAAAGAAAAGAAACTTTATTTAGGTACCATGTGGTTAATCCATTTGATGATAAAGGACAAAAGAGACAGAATAGTTAGAACTAGAGCTGAACAAAAGCACCTATTGGCTAATCAAATTGAGACTAAATTTGAACTTCTTATCCTGTCCTTCTGAGCACCAGATATACTCTGGTTTTCCTTCCATTTATTATGAAGAGTTAACTCTCTTGTTTTTTTTTTTTTTTTTTTGAGTTAACTCTCTTGTTGCCAAATTGTTTTTTACCCATCTAAAATGAAAAAATTTTGGCAAGAATCTTGAAACATGCTTTTAGATAGTTATGAGAAGACAAAAAGAATATCTGGAGTATTATTCCTGATTATTTGTAAATTGTACTTGTTACACATTTAAAATGTATGTGAACTTAGAATAGTTTCCCTGTGCTTTATCTCTTAGAGCTCCTCTCCAAAGTAGAAAAAGCCAGAAAAAGGATTTTGAGGTGGCCATTATAATAGTCCTCTTCTGCAAGAGTTTCAAATAGGCCAGGTGTGGTAGCTCATGCCTATAATCCTAGCAATTTTGGAGGTTGAGGCAGGAGGATCGCTTGAGCTCAGGAGTTCAAGACCAGCCTGAGCAAGAGTGAGACCCTGTCTCTACAACACATAAAAAAATCAGCTGGGTGTGGTGGTGTGTGCCTATAGTCCCAGCTACTCAAGGGGCTGTCTGAGGCAGAAGGATTGCTTGGGCCCAGGAGTTTGATGTTGCAGTGAGCTACAATGACATCACTGCACCCTAGCCCTGGCAAGACTCTATCTCCAAAAAAAAAAAAAATGCTTCGAAATAAGTCTGAATGAGAAGTAAAAGAACTTCAAATCTTTTCTAAACTAAATCATATTATGGAGCTTTGATATTCTTAACAGGATTATGGTAGAGAGTCAAGTTACTTACCTTGTAAATGGCTACCCAGTTTGTCTCAGTGCTATGATTGAATAATCCATCTTTTTTCCACTGCTTTAAAATCTGCCCCCTCCCTCTTTTGGAGACATGATCTCACTCTGTCACCCAGGCTAGAGTGCAGTGGTATGATCATAGCTCACTGTAACCTCAAATTCCTGGGCTCAAATGATCCTTCTGCCTCAGCCTCCCGAGTAGCCGGAACTACAGGCATGCACCACCATGCCCGGCTCATTTTTTCTATATATTTTTAGTTGGCCGATTAATTTCTTTCTATTTTTTAGTAGAGACGGGGTCTTGCTCTTGCTCAGGCTGGTCTTGAACTCCTGAGCTCTAATGATCTGCCCGCCTCGGCCTCCCAGAGTGCTAGAGCTTTATCTGTCTTGATCACGGTTATTTTCATAGTGCCTGGCACATAGTATGTGCTCATTAAACATTTGTTGAATAAATGTAAGAGCAGCTTCACATGACCTATAGTTTAGCAAGAGAATGGCAATGATTTTTTTTTTTTTTTTTGAGACAGAGTCTCATTCTGTTGCCCAGGCTAGAGTGCCCTGGTGTCAGCCTAGCTCACAGCAACCTCAAACTCCTGGGCTCAAGCAATCCTTCTAATCTCAAGTGATCCGCCTGCCTTGGCCTCCCAGAGTGCTAGGATTACAGGCGTGTGCCACCGCGCCCGGCCGGCAGTGATTAATTGCCATACAATGTGTCATTAAATAAATGTGTGTGTGTATGTATAGAATCTCCCCATGCATCCTAGGGAACTCACCCTGTGAAAAATAAAATTAAAAAAAAAATTTCTCATGCAAAAGAGAAAAAACAGTATCAGTCCTGCTGTGGTTAGCACCCAGTCCCCTAGTTTATATGGGTCCAAGAGTAAACAGGGGATAAATAAGTGAAAGGGTATAAGTGATGGTAGGGCACACACATGGTGCCACCACAGAGAAGGTGCACCCAAGCTGGGTGGGAAATGTTTTTTTCTGAGGAGGTGACTGCTGAGAGCAAAAGGAAGAATAGGAATTAGTTGAACTAAGGTGGTGTCTGGGGAGAGGGGTGGGTGACAGGGATAGAAACAGGACTCCTCCAAGCTAAAGAAACAGCTCGCACAAAGGCCAGTGGTAAGAGAGAAATTGCTCAGAAAACAGCCTAGGGATGAGGAGGAGGAGAAGTGAGTAAAGGGAAGTGAGCCCAGGTCTTATTAGCCAATTTAAAGATTTAGATTTTGTCCAGTGGCCAGTGGAGTGCCATTGAAAATTTCAGTGAACGTTTTAGAGGGGTCATTTTACGTTCTGCATTCTTCAAAGATCACTCTGATGATGGGGGCTGGAAGGAAAGCCATGGAGGAGGCTGGTGCTGCCATCTGGGCAACAGATTCTCAGGGTCTGAGGTGCTGAGGTTGGGTCTGGCCTGGCCAAAATCTTCTTAGGGAGGGAAAGAAGAAGAGATTGGATCAACCACTCCGGTCTGGGAGGTCAGAGCCCTAGCACCTAGCAGAGAAGACTCAGTGGTCCATGTGCGCATCCAGCTCCTCCCTTTAACTGCTATGGTCTGGGCAGGTGGGGCAACCATAGTCTTCATAAGGTGAATTCTCATTATTTCATATTTAGTGCAGGAGACTGCACGGGCCCAGAATGACCTGGTGTTTGAGGCAGTACAGGATAAAGGCAACAAGGAGCAGGCCATCCTTGAGATGCAGAGGAGATTTGAAGCTGTAAGTGTAAACCCCAACCGCTTTCCTCAAGTGCATTTTTGGCTTTGTCACTAGACCCAGAGAGACACCTTTAAAGTTGCAAATTTTCAGCCAACGCCAGAGGCTAGTACAGGCCCCTTGGTAATGGGCCATGGTATAGGTTAGCTTCCTTCCCCCAAGGTTCCCTGGCATGATGTGGGCCCCCAGGGTCCAGTTCCAGAGTGTAGTCATGCTTACCCTGTGAGGTACCCTGCAAGGGGCAAGCCTTGGTTCTGCTAGCACATCCATTGATCTGTTCTCATGTTTTATTGTGCATTCTGACTTGCACTGTCCATCACTCTCTGTTTTCTAACTTCCTCTCCCCAGAGAGAAGCAGAGTTTATAGAAATGAAATCCAACTTGAAGCACCTTGAAGCTCTAGTTGTCCAGCAGAGTAAGGACTTCCAGCAGCTGTGTGACCAGCTAGGCCAGCTGAATATGCCCAGTGTCCTAGCAGAGCTCAAGAGATTGATTTCAGTGCCTCGGGTATCTGGGCATGTGAAAGACAGCACTTCTCAGACATCACCACCTCTGGCCCAGAGCCTCAGTCTCACCAGGCAGGAAAAATACACCTCTAAGGAACCAGTTATATGGCAGGCCTGGGCCCACCCTACCATGTGGAATCCCAGTATGGGCTCCCTAAGGCCTGAAGAATTTGGTGTCTGGGGTGAAAGAGCAAAGAGTGATGCTCTCCAAGAAGAGGATGCACTGCCAACAGCTGGGCCCCATAAAGGAAATGGGCATGTGAAGGACAAGGCAGTGCAGACTAACTGCAAGAATTCTAAAACAGGTCCTAAGAACCATGGCTCCAGCATCTCAGGCCACAAAGTTCCTGGTGTCAAGGACCCAGTTTCTCAAGGAGCCTCACAGTTCATGTCCCTGGACTTAAACAACTTTGCGATCAGCACTAAGAACACCTGCCAAAAATATCAAGCCAAAAGCATGTTTTTGTATGACCCGTGTGAACAGTTGGTGACTAAACAGAAAGGCAGGACTGTAGAAAGACGGGGAAAAGGCAAGAAGCAGCAGCCCAGGAGAGTTCACAGAGGCAGGCTTCTAGCCAGGAAGACGGAACAAAACCCAAGGAAGACCTGTGTTTTCAATTCTAAATATCAGAGTCCTCAGCCTCCAGTTTCTGGCCCACAAAGGCCCCCACTGGGACAGCAGGAACCCCTTGCTCAGCCCCTACCTCTGCAGTGCCCCAGGAGCCCCACAAAGCCAGTCTGCCCTGTTCTGGGAGGAACAGTCATGCCTAGTAAGACAGCAAAGGCAGTGCAAGGGAGCCTCTTGGAGCTCAGCGGGCGCTCTTCCCAAGACAACAGCCTGCTTTCCAGCAGTTCCCAGAGGGACCACCAGATGAGCTGGTTCAGTGACCTCAACCTTGGAAGTTCAGAGCCTTCTCTGTGCAAGGAGCCAGGGAAGAATTTGCTTTATGACCTGGGTTTTGATAGCAGTGATGATGGCTTCTGACGAGCCCACAGTGACTTTAGCTGATGGTTTATTGGTCTTAGCTAGAAAGACAAATTGCAGAACACTTGGGCTGACCAACAGCAGAAAGACCCTGAAGCCTGCCTGGTACCCTCAGGGTCAGAGGCCCTGCTTGGAGTGGGGTCAGTGGGGTGCCCGGGCAGATCCAGAACTCTGGATACCAGGTGCTGACCAGGACAAGGGCATAAGGGATAAGTGCATCCTTATTTATTGGAATGAAACATGTGAAGACAGCAGTGATGTGAGCTGGGCTGCTTCCTGGTTATGGGGCATTGGCGGGAGAGTGGCTGTGCTTGGTGAAGGGGGTAGGCTTCCTTATGGAATATTGTGTAGCAGCAGAAGGGCTCTCATAAAACCGTTGCTGTGGCAGCATGACTCCCAAACAATGTTTTTGGTCTTCAAAATATTCCCTACACATGACCAATACCTTTCCGGGCCTCAGGATTTTTTTTTTTCTATCTTATTTTAATCCAGTTACACTGCCAGAGTATATTTTTTTTATCAGTGGACACATTACAGGACACACTAAGTCCACCTTCTTGCAAACAGAGAAAAAGTGTTAAGGCTGCCAATGAAAGAGGTGACAGGTACCAAACAAATGTCCACAGCACCACTATTCTCAAGCCATTTTTCTTCCTGGCTGTTTTTTACCCTGTTCTGTTTTTCAATCACTCTTTTAAAACTAACGATAGTGTCTGTAGGCCTTGCCTGTATTATTTCTGAAGAACAGTGGGCTTATATGAGACCTCGGCTTTCCATTTATATCTTGCTGAAGTTTTTGAATTTTTCTAACGCATATATGTTTCTTTTGTAATCAAAAATAAAGATAAAACCTTTAAAAGCATATATATTTTTTCTTTCAAGGTTATTGAACTGATTTCCCAGTTTAATCTCTTAAGTTTACTTATTAAATCAAATAGATAAGATGCATACCATGTTTTTAGTTCCTAAGGCTCTCACAGGATGCTTCTGAATAAACAACACCCCATTCAAACTGGGTTTTCTTTCTTTTCCTGTATTGTATGAAAGTGAAAATCCCCGTGGAATCTACAGCTTCCAGAATTTGCCCATTTCCAAGCCAGTATGGTAAATGACATTGGGGCCACTGAGTGGAACATGGTAAAAAGCAATGGTTCTTGATTTCTTATTTTTAAAAATTATTTCCATTATTTTTAGGGTGTGTGTCCCATAAAAGTCTAGAGGAGTTGAATTTGCCTGTGATACCTTTGGCAGGGATGCCAGACACCAGCCTAAACTGCCCTCACTCTCATTTCCAGATGAAGAGCTTCCTGTGGCCCGTTGCTGGGAGCTACAGGAACCTTCTCTGAGGCCAGTTAAGTTCAGATATGGGCTGTGTCTCAAGCTGCCCTGGCCTCTCCAATCCCTGTGGGCCTCATTGGATGTCTGCTCCCCCTGCCCTCTGCCAGCTTCTACTGCCTTACCTGCTGGTTTTCATTGCTTGCACAAGGAAGGTATGGGAGGAAAATGTCCAACCTCACAATGGGTTCCTTCCAGCCCTTTTCAGACAAACTTCAGGTGCCTGTTGAGCTGTTAGCATGAAGCTTATAGGCCAGAGGGGTATCTAGAAATCTTTTATTACTCTAAGTTGGACAGTTTAATATTTAGTTATTTTAATTCTAAGTTGAGACCCTGTTGAGAGAATTCCATCAGTATTTATGACTGTGGCTTTCTTATTTATTTATTTTGAGACAGAGTCTCACTGTGTTGCCCTGGCTAGAGTGCTGTGGCATCAGCCTAGCTCACAGCAACCTCAAACTCCTGGGCTCAAGCAATCCTTCTGCCTCAGCCTCCCAGGTAGCTGGGACTACAGGCATGCGCCACCATGTCCAGCTAATTTTTTTCTATATATTTTTAGTTGGCCAATTAATTTCTTTTCTATTTTTAGTAGAGACAGGGTCTCGCTCTTTTTCAGGCTTGTTTCGAACTCCTGACCTTGAGCAATCCTCCCTCCTCAGCCTCCCAGAGTGCTAGGATTACAGGCGTGAGCCACCGCACCCGGCCTTGTGGCCTTCTTATTGAATGGTCTGTCCAACTTTGAAATGCCAAAGCATTTCATGTGACCCTTTGTTCCTTGATTCTGCTGTGAGTTATGAAATCCTGTATTTCTTCTGAAGTATTTCATTTTGTGTAACAAAGTTAAAGTCAGTGACTCAGTGTTCCATGAATTAGGTGTTTTTGTAGAACAAGTGGTAAACATATCTCCTACCAAGGCTGGGTTAATTAAAATTATGCTGCCTGTCTCTAGCAATCATCAGGAAAGGATATTCTGTTTCTTACTTTATTCCTAAGGCTTATTTTTTTTAATTAACTACTGTGTTCCTGCCAGATTTGGTGAGCGTGACATAGCGCAGGCACATCCCCGGGAGCATGCAACGTTTTTGGCTCTTCAGATACTCCTGGAGCTGTATGTGGCTACACAGGGGCGGATGTGGTGGGAGGTCTATAGGCCTGGGGCCCAGAGAGCCACCCAGGGTCCCCTCCCACTGATACAACTCCAGCTGTAGCCTGAGAATGGAAATAAAGCTGATTACAGCACCCAGTTGTCTTCACATTTAAGTACCAATTTAAGAGAGGCCTTTCCTGACCTCTCTACTTATCCCACTCTCTACACATTCCCTTGTTCTGTTTTAATTTTCTTATACTGTTCCATTTGAAATTATGTATTAATTTGTATACCTGTGTTTCACCTGCCTTGCCCAGTGGAATATAAACTTCAGAAGCAAGAGTAGCATCTGCCTCATCCCTGTTGTGTCCCCAGCACCCAGGAGAGTGTCTGACATCAGTACACACTTGATTAATACTTGTTGAGGGCAGGGGTTGCTTTCTTATATTCAAACAGCTTCCCTGCAGGCCTGTTCCTGAAAGTGGGTCCTCTCTATAGCATCCTTTTGCAACTTCCCTTTTTGGTGTTTTGCCTCAGAAGCTCCAAAGGGCTTCTGATGAGGGGCCTCCTGCAAGATGCTTGCTCCTCTCTCCAGGCCAGTTTCCAGCAACTCTTGTTTCACCCAAATTGCTCAGAAAACAACAGTCTCTCTGCCCTCAAAAAAGATAGTTGTTTCCTACAAGGGTTGGGTAGTTTTGAAAATTTTTTATGTCAGGCCTTAGGCCAAAACTCTTCATTAAATCAGGCCATTTTCCAAACACCCTAGGACAGACAGTCCTTCCCCTCGAGGCCTGGGATCCATTGTCAAATAGATTTCCTGAGTAAAATTTTGTTCCCTCTATAAATATTTAGCTGGAACCTAAAATATTATTGTTCTCCCACACATTCCAAGGAGAAAGCAAGTTGCCAGAGCCTCAGATTGTCTCGGCATGACAGAGCCTTTTCAATAATCATCTATAATCAAGTGCAGCAGATTCCCAAGGCCTCCCCTTATTTGCCATCTTAAACATCTTGTGGCTCAGTGAGAAGTACCACTCTGGTACCAGGTGAGGGCCTGGCCTGGTCTGACCATTTCTGGAGGGAAACTGGCCTGAGTTAGGCCCCTTTTGCAAATCCTATTCATCGATCTTTGAACATGGCTCACAACTTCATGAGTATCAGGATGGTGTTGTTGCCCTGCCAGCGCATTTCTGAGTGCAAAGGTGGGGGGCACAGGCCCTAGGTTGTCTGTCGCCTTCCTGCTGGTCTTTTGATCCCTTTGGAGTCTTCTTTGGAATTGTCAGTAGGGGATCCAGGAGAATGCCAAGGAGCCAGGACAGGTAGGCCAGGGGGTGGCTCCCCTATTCTTGGAGCAGGAGGGAGGAGGAGGAGGAGGAACCCTGAGACACAGAGATGAGAAGTCCTAGCACCCAGCGGTGCTGAGTGGAGCCTCACAGATGCAGAGGCATGCTAAGAGAAGTGCCCCCAGAGCTCACCTGGCAAGAGTGCAGAGTCTAGAACCAGATCCATGAGGCTGGACAGCCAGCCATACCTAAGTGTGGGAAGCACTGCAATCTGGCTGAACTGAGGGCAGGGTCACCATTTGCAGCACATGGCTATGCCTCCTGGAGTCCCTTTGAAAAAATTGCTGCTATGCTCCCAGGCCTCAACTGTGACTCTGTGGTCCCCCCTGGACCTTCACTCTGCCATTCACTCACCTCTCTCCTTGTTCCTATTCTTTCTTCCTCAGCCTTCCCCTCCAGCCCTCCAGCCCTCCAGCCTCTCCTAGGAGCCTCTGCAGACCAGCTCCTGCCTTAAGTATTGTTGCCAATTCTACCAGGCTGCTTATAAAGCTGGTTTCTAGTGGCTTTGGCATAGAAACCAGTGGGATGCATCCATGGGTCCTGGAATCTCTCCTCATAGGGTTGGATGGGCCCAGCTTCTCATATGCCTTGTGCTATGGCTTGAATTTTTAGTTTGCGACTTGCAGGTTCCAAAGCTCCTATGTATTTATTTATTTTGTTATTTTTTTAGTGTTTCTTTTTTTTTTATTTCAGCATATTATGGGGGTACAAATATTACGGTTATGTATATTGCCCATGCCCCTCTCCCCCCTCGAGGCAGAGCCTCAAGCACGAACATCCCCCAAACGTTGCACATCTTACTCATTATGTTTGTATATACCCATCTCCTCCTCCCCCCTCCCAGCTCCTATTTATTTTTGAAGCTGTCTTGTTTCTATTTTGATTCTGGTAATCCAAATTGCAGTTTGGTGTTTCCACGGAAACAATTCAGTGATTGTTCGGCTTAGCAAGATGAACTGTGGGGGAGAGAACTGAATAACGTAAAACATTCATGAAGTTTCTCAGACATGACCAAGGTCGACTTTCAAGTCTCCCTGAGAAGGCTTCAGTTTTAGCTTTGGGCAAATCTGAGGAAGGTTTTGTCTTTTTTGAGAGGGAGTCTCACTCTGTCACCCGGGCTAGAGTACTGTAGTGTCAGCCTAGCTCACAGCAACCTCAAACTCCTGAGCTCAAGCAATCCTCCTGCCTCAGCCTCCCAAGTAGCTGGGACTGCAGGCATGCGCCACCATGCCTGGCTGATTTTTTTCAATTTTTAGTAGAGATGGGGTCTCCCTCTAGCCGAGGCTGGTCTTAAACTCCTGACGTCAAGTGATCCTCTAGCCTTGGGCTCCCAGAGTGCTAGGATTACAGGCGTGAGCCACCACACCCAGCCCAATTTTTTTTTTTTTGAGACAGAGCCTCACTCTGTTGCCCAGGCTAGAGTGCCGTGGCATCAGCCTAGCGCACAGCAACCTCAAACTCCTGAGCTCAAGCGATCCTCCTGTCTCAGCCTCCCAAGTAGCTGGGACTACAGGCATGCGCCATCATGCCCGGCTAATTTTTTCTATATATTTTTAATTGGCCAATTAATTTCTTTCTATTTTTTAGTAGAGATGGAGTCTCGCTCTTGCTCAGGCTGGTCTCGAATTCCTGAGCTCAAACGATCCGCCCATCTCGGCCTCCCAGAGTGCTAGGATTACAGGCATGAGCCACCTCGCTCGGCCCCCAATTTTTTTTTAACAGAAGTGATACATGTTGGCTGCAGATAAGTTAGAAAATACAAGCAAGAAAAAGACTAATAACTCTCCTTATTCCCCCCATAACAGTTTTTTGCACATGTGTGCTCATACACATATTTTCACAAACTTGGGATCAATTGCACTTTATTAAGTGCATTTTAAATTTTGGAGTAATTTTAGATTTATAGAAAAGTTGCAAAGATAGCAAGTTCATATATGCCCTTCACCCAGCCTCTCCAATGTTAACTTCTTACATAACTGTGGTACATTTGTCAAAACTAAATAACTGACATCAATATATTAACTAAACTTCAGGCTTTATTTGGATTTCATCAGTTTTTCCATTAATGACTTCTGTTCCAGGATGCAATCCAGAAATCCTCATTGCATTTAGTCATTGTGTCTCCTTAGTCTTTAGTGGTCTATGATGGTTTTTGAGTCTTTTCCTTGTTTTTCATGACCTTGAAAGTTTTGAGTTCTGGCCAGGTATCCTGTAGAACATCCCCCAATCTGGGTTTGTCTGACATTTGTCTCCTGATCATAAACTAGGGAGATGGAGATTTGGTAAGAATACTAGGGAGGTGAAGCACCCTTCTTGTATCCTATCAGGGTGTGTGTCACACTCATGTAACGTCACTGGTGAGGTTAACTTTCAACATTTGGTTAAGGTAGTGTACGCCAGGTTTCTCCACTGTTAGCCTGTGATTTTTCTCTTTCCTTAGTCTTTGGAAAAAGTCATAAGTCTAGCTCACCCTCAAAGGGTGTTGATAGGGTGGGTGGTGGGTGGGAAGGAATGAGAACTAAGTCCCACTCCTTCCATAGGAGAGTATCCACATCCACATATATTTGGAATGTACTGTTTTGAGAGCTTTTTTAAATATCAATTAGTCTGACATCTCTCCATACAAACAGCCAAGGATGTTGTATTTCTTCTCATTTGTTCCCATTCTTTCTGCTTTGGAAGAAGAAAATGGCCTCTAACTCCACAGGCTGTGAATGCTTATTGAGGGTGCTACCTCCTGCAGGGACTGAGTGGCAAGTGGCCTAGGAGAAGCCTCTGGTTAGCCTTGTCCTCCCCTCCTGCCCCAGGTAGGGCAGTGGCCACAACTGGGTGGGAACCAGTGCACACCCACTGGGGAGGCATATCTGACCAAGTGGCTGGGGTCTAGCTGCACCACAGTTCTTGGGGCACTGGCAGGTCCTGGGCCGAGCTCTGCTAAGGAGTGGATGTGCAGCTTCCACCTTTGAGCTCACTAGATCTGTGGTAAAGGGGTGTTGCTGGCTCTGCAGCTTTCCCTATGTCAGGGTCACTGGCCTAGAAGGTAACCTGGTGGGCAGTCACTCAGCTGTTGGGCCTTTCTCCCCAGCTCTTTGGTTTGTTCAGGCTTCGAGTCCGTCAAACAGCCCAGTGCCAGCCTCCTCGCCCCCATCCTCCTTCCTGATTAGCTCAGAAGGTGGCACTTCCCTGAGACTCAGTTTCTGGGATATAGAAAACCTTGCCCAACAGCTTATTAGGTTTCCTGAGAGAACATTGTGGCTTTGAAATATATGTCCAAATAATTTCCGATGATGTCCTTTCTTTCCAGGGGTGGAGCTGGAGTCAATAAACTTTTGATACAATGCTGACCTTAGGAGGGCAATGGCCTGGCTCTTCTTTCCCTCCCTGCCCTGTCTTCCCCAGCAGGGTCGTTGCCATAGGAACCACCTGTGGTCTCCAGGCCTGTAGTAGGATGGACGGAGCTCAGGTAGAAAGGCAGATGGGCAGGACCTGTACTTACCTTTCCCTCTCCATTCCACCTCAGCTCAGGGCCCAGGTGTCTAGGGGTGTGAGGTGTAGTAGGGAGGCCTCATGGGAATGTCCTGTCAGCAGGGAGCCAAGGATCCTGCCAGCTCTTCTGATTCAACCTCTGCAGAGGCCTGTAAGCTGGGCAGCGACAGGGATGGGGGAATTGAGGGGAGGTAGCTCTAGACACGGGGAGGGCATGGGGCCCATGCAGGGAACAGGGAGCTATGTGTACAAAGTGTACAAGGAGAGAAAATGGTGTAAGGGGGGCAGAGGGCCCAGGCCAAGGTCTAGGTGGACCCTGATTCATCTGTGTAGGCTGATCTGGCCCGGGATGGGCTGGTCCGGGGTGCACAAAGCCCACCCTGGTGTGGTTCCTGTACTTTTTTAGGGGCCCATGGAAAAGAACACCAAAAGACACAGCAGAGGCCCACAACCCGCACCTACCTTGGGTACTGGGTATATTGAACATCAATTTAAAAAACACATTCAAGACGTCAAGGAAAGTCAGAATCAACAGTAGGAAACACTAGAGTAACAGAATTCAAAAACTGGGCTCTCAGCTCAAAAAAGGACATAACTGGGAGTTTAAAAAAGTTTTGCAAACCCTTTGAAGAGTGTGGCCCCTGACCACCACTGCGGCTGCTTCTGCTCGGGCTCCTTGATGGCAGTCTCCTGCTGTAAGAATCAAAGCTAAGACCGACTGTCCTCAATCCATTTGGTATTTAAAAGAGGTCATCAAATTGTAGTCCTCTTCCAAGTCCAGAACAGTCTCAACTACATTATGATCATCGAAAGCCTGCTTGAGACTGCCGTGGTCAGCATCCAGTGCCTTCTGGGGGCTCTCGTCCATAAGCAGAGCCCAGGCTTCCTCCTTGAAGGGTGAATCTTGGCAGCGACCACACACACGGTTCAACTCATTTTCGAATTCTAGTTTTCCAGCCAATTCTTCGATAGTTCGGATGTTCGTATGGTCTTAAAAATAAGAACATTCAGTGAAAGATTTTTGAAGACATTAGGGCACAAGTTAAAAACCAACAATTGAATGGGTGGTCACTCTTCAGGGATTGTGCAAAGCCAGGAGTTTCTACCGCAGGGCAGGCAGGCTGCCAGAGTGAGTGCCAAAGTAAGGTGGGCCTGGTGCCTCCTTTCAGGCCCAAGCATTTATCAAGCCCCAATGACCTGCCAGTCCCCAAGGAAGGTGTAAGTGAGAGGATACAGAAATGCACATGCTTATCCTGGCTTTCAGGGACTTTAGGGTAATCAAAATGCTGCCTGCTGCTGGTGTAGGCCAATGAAGATAGTGGGCAGACGCAATAATGACTTCAGTTCACCTCTTGGGGCTATCAGAGGAGACCTAGTCCACTGAAGTCGCAGGCCAGCAGGGGTCTTATTAAATACTTTGTGGCCTACAGTGTGTACCTCCCCCTGTCACCAGGCCTCCCTCTCCTCTCCCATAACGTAGAGACTCTTCAGAGCCAACAGCTTTAGGCCGCGCCCAAGGCTATGCATCCCTTCACTAGGAGCTGTTTGTGTACTGTGTAGGATGAGTCATTTAAAAATAGGGCACATGTAATTCACACAAAGTATATATAGATTTGTGTGTAGAAAAAAATGTCTGACAGAATGTATACTATACTATATTAACAATGGCTATCTCTGGGTGGTAGAATTATAGCACAGCTTTTGCCTTCTAATTTTTCTTCTAATCTTCTACTACCCACCCTAGCTGGACTACTCTCCTCCTCTTTGCCTATGTCCTATTCCCTACAAATCTAAGCTCAATCACCAAGTCCTGGTGGCCACCATCCCTTATGTCCAGGAGTCACTGTAACTAGACATTTATGAAATGACCTGACAGATGTGTCGTGACCTTGCTAAATTATCAGTTCTATGAGGGCAGGGCTCTGTGCTATGCAGTCTGTTGTGAGCAAAACAAACCTACCAAATAGATAAGAGAATTTTTTTTCAATCTGAGACACTTGCTGACTCAAGCGCCAGCAAGGACTTATCCTCCCTCCTAAGGAAAGGACAGACTGGCCGTATGTACTCACCAATCATGTCAAGCAGATCCTTTGTGACCTCTTGGCTAGAATTGTTGAGTGGCATGTTTGAGTCAACCTTCAAATCTTTCTCCGTATCTTTCCTGCAGCCCCCAGGTGGGGGGGGGGAGAAGGTGGGGAATTAGACATTCTTTCAAGAAAATACTGGGGGGAAGTCAGATAATCCTAAAGACAAAAACTTCAAATTGGTGACTTCAAATTGTCATTTACACTGTGATTAGAGGGCAATTAGAAACTGCTAAATCAGTGAAGAAATTGACTAATAGTATCATCATAATGACTCATAAGCATCACAGACTGCATTAATGTTTATGAATACCAATATTATTCATGGAGCTGAACCAGTTAAATTGACTCCGTATATCTTCCCTATGGGGCAGCCAAAACAACAGGACTTAGAAGTTTCATCCTATGTCATCCCTTCTCCAAGTCAAGGTACCTGGGACCAGGCAGTCTGAAGTTACTTGGGAGAAGAAAACGTCAAGAGGAGACTTTAACCTGGTAATAGTACAAAAAGCTCTAGGGTAGGGAGGGGAGCAGAGGCAAGGATGAAGCCAGTAGGGTCCAGCCTTTGATTCAGCCTCTGCCAAATGTAGGCAAAGAAGGGTATGAAAGGCCCCAAGTGTCCAGGTTCAAACACAAGAGTTAAGATGGAATTAAAAATTTTTGTTTCTAGGCCGGGCGTGGTGGCTCACGCCTGTAATCCTAGTACTCTGGGAGGCCGAGGCAGGTGGATCGCTCAAGGTCAGGAGTTCGAAACCAGCCTGAGCAAGAGCGAGACCCCGTCTACTACAAATAGAAAGAAATCAATTGGCCAACTAAAAATCTATATAGAAAAAATTAGCCAGGCATGGTGGCAAATGCCTGTAGTCCCAGCTACTCAGGAGGCTGAGGCAGGAGCATAGCCTGAGCCCAGGAGTTTGAGGTTGCTGTGAGCTAGGCTGACGCCACGGCACTCTAGCCCGTGCAACAGAGTTAGACTCTGTTTCAAAAAGAAAAAAAAAAAAAAATTTTGTTTCTAGGCCAGGCGTGGTGGCTCATGCCTGTAATCCTAGCACTCTGGGAGGCCAAGGCAGGAGGATCACTCAAGGTCAGGAGTTAGAGACCAGCCTGAGCAAGAGCGAAACCCCATCTCTACTAAAAAAATAAAAAGAAATTAGCTGGACAACTAAAAATATATAGAAAAAAATTAGCCGGGTATGGTGGCACATGCCTGTAGTCCCAGCTACTCGGGAGGGTGAGATAGGATTGCTTAAGCCCAGGAGTTTGAGGTTGCTGTGAGCTAGGCTGACCCACAGCACTCTAGCCCAGGCAACAGAGTGAGACTGTCTCAAAAAAAAAAAAGATTTTTCTTTCTATAGCATATTTTTATTTTTATTTCTAAAACCTGGATACTTAACATTCATTACCCCTCTGGATACTGCAAAATGGTTTCCATGACTGGTTTGAGATCCAGGATTGACAACCAGCCCTTCAACCCAAAAACATACACAAAACGTAATTGTTTTCTGCCTCAGATTCTGAAGAATGTGAACTTCCCAAATAGTCGTAGAGCTCCCAAGAAGAGGCAAGAGCACTGTCATGAACTAAATTTAGGATCTTCAGCATTTTTTTCTAGAAACAAGAATCTTCTTAATTGTAGCTATTAAATTATCAAATTAGAATCACCTTAAACTTTCTTTTCTCCAGTTTTCCCCATCTCCTGCAACTCTCCAAAACTGTCCTTCAGGTGCCAAAATGGAGGAATGCATCAGTACATTTTCTTTGCTGGTCAGAGGTTTTCTTTTGGGGCATAAAGCATGTGGTTTTGCATTTATTGGGACATGGTTTGATGCAAAGGCAGGGTTCTCATTCTCAGGAGCACACGGGACAGCCACGAAAGGAGCAGCAGCAGAGCAGGCTGCCAATGGATGTCTTCTGCAGAGGAGCCTGTGCACCGGCAGCGAGAAGGAAAGCGGAGCAGCGTCCAGCTCCTGCCTCTGCTGGCCTGTGCACTCCTGGGAATGACTGACTCCTTCAAAGGCCCGGTCAATGGCTGCGGTCAGCTCCTTTCTGCATCTTCTTAGTTTTTCGGACATTTCCCCTAAAAGTGACCATGTCTTTATGTAATACATTGGAGATGCACAAAGCAACACAACGATGTTACAAATGAAGTTGCAAACCACCCCTGAATGAGGCGCTCACCATGATTTCCTAGAGGCTGACCCTCGCTATAGCAGGAGGCCCCGCACTGGGGCACTCTCTTCCCTTTCCTCCCGGTGTGGGCGGGTGTGGCCCACAGTTCTCCGGGAGGAACTGTGACCTGACAGGAGCCCCAGGGCCTCGCCCGCCTCCCATGGTTTCCCAGTCCCTGCCGCCCGCCCCACCAGCTCCCAGGCTCCGTAGTACCCACGGCAGTACTGGCACCCACGGCTGCCCGCCCACAGCCGCGTCCTCACCGCGCAGCGCAGCGACACCGCCGCCACCCCCGCCAACGGTCACCGCGCACGCCCGGATCGCGCGTGCCCCGAGACCAAGGGCCTCCACCCCCACGGGTTAGGTTAAAGGTCAGACAAAAAGGCCCGGACGACTGTGTTCTTTAAGCCCACAAGCAGGTGGCTGGGAGGGGAGGCAGCGGGACGCGAGCTCCGCCTCACTGCGGGCGGGGCGGGGCGGAGCCGGACTCGGCTAAGGCAGGAGAGATCTCAAGAGATCTTGGGCTGGAGAGCATGGGGCCATATCTGAAAGCATCGCCCTAAACCGGCAAAAGCCAGAGCCCTTTCCAGGCCTGATATCTCCCACAGAGGTTCCCGTTCTCAAGCCAACATGGAGAGAAATGACTGGATGGGACACGGTACCCAGCAGTTTTGTGTACCGACTTCTTTTAAGTGATAGCTAATAAAAGTTCCACACAATGTCTGTCTCAATTCATCAAGGACAGTGGGGGACACAACAGAACTGCTAGGTTCCACAGGAGGTTGAGGGGCTGGAGACCCTAACACTAAATACCTTCACTTCATTAGGGGGAATAAAGCTGAAAATTCCAAGATTACTCAAAGGAGAAACAGAAATGGGCTTCAATGGCTAATTTTTAGAAAATTATAAACCCATCTCAGTACACACAGCAAGGGAGAAGGGGACACCACCAAGTTTACTTGAGGCTTGGTTGACGGTGGGCAGACTACTGGGGGAGTCGTATCTGCACCAGAACCAGAAATCCAGGAGCTCGGGCAGCCCTGCCTGGGCTCTTCACCACTGCACCACTCAGTTACTGCGTTCCTAGCCAATCTTTGGAATCCATCAGACATACTACTGTGTACCCCCACCCTACTTCACTTTTCAGCTTCGCAGGTTTTACAGAAATTTCTCACCACCTGTTTAAAAAGAAAAATAATTCAGCCTTTGACATAACCCTTCCGAGTAAATAGGGTCTTTTTTTTTCCATCTGCTCATAAAAAAAGGGAATTTCTTCATCTGGTGTTTAGATGGAACACTAGCAGTCTGTGAAGGATGTCCTAGGGGACTGCACTGGTGCTGCAGGGTGGCCCAAGTCAGTGTCAGTTGGTGTCCATGCTATAAGCCTCATCATCCCCCAAGCCCTGCTGTGAGCTGCTTGATCTCGACCCTCCATCAGAGGAACCAGGAAAACTGCTGAGTGAAGGCATCTTATTAGATTCATCATCTTGACGCTGGTAAAATAGCACGTAAGCTGCTTTCGTCTAAAACACAAAAAGGGGAAAGTCCATTCACTGGTTGGAAAAATCACCCATTTTCCCCAGCTTTTCTTTCACTGTTCAAAACTCTCAGGGATCTGCCACTTTGCCCTATATATCTACACAGAGGAGACTAGGAAGGCCCTTCCATCTGAGGCTGGCTGTGCTGCCCCTGCCAGGTTATTAGGGGAAGGCAGGTGCCCTGGACACGGAACCCTGGGAGGAGCTTATTTACAGAGGGTCTCACAGGAATGGTAGCCAACTCACTCTATCACACCTAGCTCCCACTGTCACATCAGGACGACGAAATGGCCAACAAGTCAGACAAGGGACTCTTACCAGGTTTTATCTGTTAAGGTAAGAGTAAGAACCAGGTATCCAGGGCTACTCACCACTATCTGATCCTCAGAGGCCAGGGACACGTTGCTATCATCAAAGTAATACCATTTCCCGTTCAGTTTGTTCTTTGCGTATGCAGTGTCTGCCAAGTCAACAAAGAAAATAGTCTAGCAATCACCAGGCAATTAATCTGGCTTGCACTAAGTACACAGCAAAAACAACTCAAAAACAAAACCCCAGACATTAAAAATAACTTACAGCTTTTGGCTTAACCAAAAGACAACTCTTTTTTTTCTAATCTATTACTTCTCAAAAAGGCTCTAAAGGGTTAAGAACAGAGCTGTTTAAACTGTAATTTTGAGAAACAAATCTGAAGAATAGATATCCAGTGTCAATCTTCAGGATAGCTATGTATAACCATCCTGAGCCCGGGGACCCATAAAAGGAGCTGATATTTCTAAGATTTAAGCAAAACAATAGCTCTCAAAAGCACATGCCAAGTCAATCCCCCCACCGTGTGTAGGCAGATGGCTACTACCATCAGCAGAATGCTCTCAGTACCCTGGAGCCTACAAGACCAGTCCCAGTTAGGGAAACACTGGGTGTTTGGGTTTACAGAGCTGAGATATGAACAAGAAGTCTTAAATTTATCTTTCTCTAAAATGAGAGTCAAGAGTTTGTGGTTGAGTAACAATTCCTCACAATGGTCCAAACATTTCCTATAGCCAATGCTTCCGGTCTTGATTTTTATGCTATTTCCAAGCAGGATGTGTTTATAATAGCAATCCCAGCAACAATGCTTAATTCCTGCTCCACCCAGACTCTCAGAAACTACAGAATCTAATGAAGATCTGGTTTCTAGTCTCAATTTATTGTATGACTTTGGACAAGCCGTTTAACATTTCAGTGTAGCACCGACTGTACCAAGTGGTGGCGAGGAACATGGGAGAAAGCAACAGAGAAGGTGCTCAGGGCCTGTTCAGACTGTCTGTGATTGAGGTAGCAGCAGCAGTAGTGGCTCTCAATCTTGGAGTTCCAACTGTAGGCCCAATGTGGACCCTCACACAACCAGCCTAACCTCACGGACGAGAAAACTGAGGCTGAGAAACTTGCCCGAGTGGTATGTCTGGGTGCTAAAACAGCAGTTAAAATGAACACATTTGACCAGTATGCGTGAAAACAGACAGGTATCAAAATTAATTCTGGGAGAAAAAAGCAAGTTGCAGAACAGTGAGCAGTGTATGTAGGATATGATATGATCAGAGATCTTTAACAGCCACTTCAAGTAGGGCCCTAATTTTCATGCAGGTACAATTTTTATTTTCCAGCCTCTCCTGCAGCTACATGTAGCAATGTGACCAAGTTTACAGCCAATGAGATGTATGCAGAGAAGCTGAGGGGGGTCTCTGGGAGGTGTGCTTAAAAGGGAAAGTTGACCCTTTTTTCCCCTTTTTCTGATGGCATGGAATGTAAATATGAGGGCTAGAGACTGAGCAGCCATCTGCAGCCAGGTGGGGATACAGTGAATGGAAGGCAGGAGAACAGACCACTGGGCCAAGAGAAAAAGCTTATTAGTGCAGCAGCTAAAACTAGGGTTTAGCGCAGTTTCATAACCTGCTGGAGGTATAAATGAAACTGACACTTCCCATAGTGTCATCTCTTGGGGTCCTAAAGTGGATATGCTGGCAGTTGGCCAAAAGGAGATATGGTAGAGAAGATGTGAGCAAAGCCAGCTCCTTACTCCAACATCACTAGCACTTTTCCATAAACAAGTAACAAAATGTACCAGGGTCTTTATAAAAGTAAACCTACATGTTATAGAAATTTTGGAAAATAAAGTAGAGCAAAGAGAAAAAAATAAACATTTTGGTGTCTCTTCTTCCAGGCCCACCCCCTTCCCGCCCAATAAGTTCCTTTGCTTTTTGGTTTAACATAGTCGTGATACTACCTTTTGTAATGATACAATTTGTTTTCACCTAACGTACCATAGGCATATCTCCACGTTGTTACTCATTTTATTTTGAAATGGCTGTGTATTCTTCTACCAAGGAGATGGACAGTAGTGCCAACTGTTGGTCACCAATGGTGTTACTACCTTTTCATAATTAAAAATAGGTGACTATCTTTGTGCAGAAAGCTTTTCCCCAATGTCAAGTTATTTCCTTAGACTAAATTCCCAGAGGTAGGGTTATTGAATTAAAGAATACGAAAATTAAAAAGAATTAAAAAAAAGAACAGAGGGGAAGCAGTACTGAAAAAGTCTAAAGTCTGAGGCCTATGGAACTGTGTAAGTGCTTAGGGCAATGACTGGCATACAGGAGAGACTGGTGAGAGATGAAATGCCAAGGGCATTTCAACATTTCAGAAGAAAGCAGATGACAATACTTACAGTGACCAACCCCCATGGCTCCATAATGGTTGGACACAGCAATGAGGTCGTACACATAAGGCCTTGCTGACGGGTCACAGACAAATTCAGACATATTCAGACCTCTAAGCACAAAACACAAAAATAGCTCATAAATATGTTAAAATCAGAAAAAGAAATTGGAGTAACCCAGCAATCCCTTTTACGAAATAGGACCAGAACACAAGGAGGCACTCAAACTGTTTGAGAATGAATAAATGAAAAGATGATGATAGAAGGGACCCTAGAGTCTGTGTTCTCACCACTGACATATTCGGGTAAGAAAATGAGAGAAGCCTCCTGGGTAACTCTAACACCAGACCAAATGGTGAGGAAATGGTCTGGAGACAAAGACAGCTTTAACACCTATGCAGAAATGGCTATTAGTAAGAGAATTACAATTGGTGCCACAATAATTTCAACTAAATTCCAAAACAGCCCTCAGAAAGACCCCCAATTGCATTTTGTTTTAAAAATTTCAAGCGCACAGAAAAGTCAAAAGAATTTTACAACAAATACTCATTACCTGCCACCAAGATTCTCTCACTGACAGTTATACTTCATGGATCTATCCATTCCCCCCAGAAAGCATTTTAAAATTTGTATTTTATGGGGAACTCCTATCTTGTTGATTTACTTTCCTGTCTCCGTTATAGACGGAACCCTGGGGCCTGAGAGGATATGAGTAGACAGCCAGTCCCAGCCCCCACCCCAGGAACAGGACCATGGTGGGTCTGCAAGCCCACCTGCAGCCCCCGACAATAACCTGATTCTCCCTGGAGTCTACTCTCCGGGTACCCTGCCCCCTGTTGGAGGAGCAGCACTGTAGTTGTGCTGCCCCTGCTGAGGCCCGGCCCCCTGCAAGCAATGGATAGGATAAACAGGCCAGTTACATGGCATGAGGGGCTAGAGGGGAAGCAGAAATGGCAGAGATGACCACCAGCACCCTGAGCCTGGGGCAGTGCTTCTACCAGAGAGTCTTTTCCCTGAAAGATGGGAGGATGGGGAGAGAAGGGGTAATGACAGTCAAGAGCTGACACCCCAGAGCCCAGCAACACAACATTCTAATTCGGAAAAGTTTTTCATGGCAAACTTCTCAGCCAATCAGTGCCCAGATTTCCCGCCTGTTTCAATTATCTTAATACTGCAGTCACAGGAACCCACCTGACTGGGAATTCCACAACTGTGTCGAGTTTATCCCTCCAGTATCTGTTGTAGGAGAAACGTTTGAGGTGGACCACCAGGATCTTGGGCAACGACCACAGGTCAAACTTCTTTGTGGCCTGCTGATGCTTCTTACAGGTGGGACAGTACCTGAAGAGAAAAGAGAAACCTCCGCCTAGCAGGGGAGGCAGGCAGCCAATGCCACCTGGACGCTCAGTCCTACAAAAGCTGCCATCCTTTCAGGAAGCACTCAACACTACTGCTTCAGGGCAGGGGCCTGCCTTTGAGAACAGGGTGATGGCTTTCTTAGTTTGGGAAACATAACTCACACAGAGAACTATGTCATAGGGTTGGCCATGTGAAAAAAATGACATGTCCACATAAAAAGGGTTTTTGTGTGTACAGATGGCCCTAGCAGATCTCAGAGTCCTGGGGGCATGGTGCCTCTACCCAGAGTGGAGAGCTGCGTACCAGGGGTCATGCTCCCCAAGGGTCTCCATGGTGGTGAAGAGCTCAATGCAGTCTCTCAGGGCCACTGCGGTCTTCTTCTTCTTCTGAGGCTGCAACATGCTCACGTGCTTCTCATATGTCTGTGAGAAACAAAGCATTGAGTTCTCTTGGACAGACAGATCTTACTGGAACAAGACACAAAGGGCTACAGAAGCTCTCCTGCTTGGAATATAGTATATTTTCTAGAGCCTCTGAACATAAATTGACAAAATCTTGAAGAACTTTTCATTGTCAAGTCTTAACATAACTTGTGACATTGCTGTCCAACTGGTGAAAGTGATTCTAATACAAACCCAGAACAGAAACCAGCAGACCCCACTGACGAGGAACCCTGAGTGACCCACCTCAGATTCTTGCTCATCATAATAAAGGCTCCGGGTCTCACTGTCCCAATCGATGGCCAGTGTGGATCGAGCTGAGGAGGAGGACCAAACTGTCATTCATAACAGAATAGCCAACATGAGCAGCTCCCCAAGTGACAGGAGTGAGAATGACCACATCAGGCTGCATCATCAACACCTGCTCACCCATCACCAGCCATTGTCAAGAGCAATGCTCTGCCTTGGACCAACTCTTCTGAACCCAGCACCAAAAACCCTTTGGCAAAGATTTCCTCAGTCCTACAGATAATGCCCACAGGCACTAACTAATTCTGAAAGGTCACAAGTCAAGATGGAGTAACAGAGACCAGATTTACCCTCCCACCTTAAACCACACAAAAAAACTGACAAAATAGATAAAACAATTATTTTTAGACATTAGAGCAGGAGGGAGATCCCTGAGAGAAGAAAACAAAAAAAAGCAACCCCTATATTGTCTCAGCTTACTGCCTAGAGGCAGTTTCCATGCCACAGCATAGAGAGGAAAGAGGGGAAGACTGAGTTCAAGAGTTAAAGACTGGAGATTGAGAAGGTGCTTAGAATTTGCAAGACATTGTACTAGAGAGGAAGCTGCACAGGACAGAGCTACGGGGAGAGAGAGAGAATCCAAAAATGTCTCAATAAAGCTGTTATTCAAAAAAAAATTGGCCAGGTGCGGTGGCTCACACCTATAATCCCACCACTCTGGGAGGCCAAGGCAGGAGAATCCCTTGAAGTCAAGCATTTGAGAACAGCTTGAGCAACATGGTGAGATGCCCATCTTTACAAAAAAACAGAAAAATTAGCCAGGCATGGTGCACAAGCCTATAGTCCCAGCTACTTAGGAGGCTGAGGCAGGAGGATCGCTTGAGCCCCAGTTTAAGATTGCACTCCACTCCAGCCTGACTGACAGAGTGAAACCCTGTCTCAAAAAAAAAGGAAGAAAGGAAGAAAAGGAAGAAAAGGAAGAAAAGAAAAGGAAGAAAGGAAGGAAGGAAGGAAGGAAGGAAGGAAGGAAGGAAGGAAGGAAGGAAGGAAGGAAGGAAGAAAAGAAAGAAAGGAAGAAAAGGAAGGAAGGAAGGAAGGAAGGGAGGGAGGGAGGGAGGGAGGGAGGGAGGGAGGGAGGGAGGGAAGGAAGAGGTATAACAACAACACTAACAACAAAAAAGCAAGCACAAAGACAGCTAGTTAACTAGGTAGGTTCTCCTCAATGAAGGGAGCTGAAAGACACAAAGATGCTTCTGTAGCGCCCCCACCCCCGCCCTGTGCAGGCATCCTCACTGGCCAATCGTGATTCTCACACACAGGGCACACCACACCCCTGTGGATGCCTCTTCTTTCTGTACAGCAGTGCCCATTACAGGCTCCACATGACAGACAGTCCACAAAATCTATGACCATCTTCTGGATGAGTCATATTTGATGAATACTATTATAGAACAAAAGAAATATGCATTTGCATTTATTCTTATAAGTGAACAGGTTTGGGGAAATGCTGCTACCAAGGGTGGCCACAGGAAGTGTTACTGACCCAGAGCAAAGTTCTGCAGAGTGGATTAAGTGGAGAGAGATCCACTTTCCTTTGACGTCATCAAGCACTAAGAAGAAAAGTCTGAAAGCAGATGGGGGGGGGGGTGCAGTGTCTCTGAAATAATTTTTAGAGGGCTTTAAGCCAAGGATCATACAAGTGTCTGCTCTGGACCCACACAAAGACAGTAAAGCCAAATGTAGTTAAGTCTCAAGTGCAGGATTTTCAAATGGATCCTAAGTCCCCAAAGCCCAGTTTGAAAGGTCAGAAAAAGTACTTACAGTTGAGTTTAAGTAGTTTTCCATCAGTTCCAAGAGAATTTATGTCAGCTGTACCATATGAGTTCACAAGACTGAAGGTAAAAAGCCTTTTGGGGCAGGGCTGGCCTTTGACCTTTTTTTGGGTGGTCTCACTGGGGTCACTTCCTGGCTCATCTTCCCCACTGCCTTCTGCTTCTGAAAGCTGCTCTTTACCTTCTTCCTGATGCTCCATTTCTTCCTCATCTTCTCCTGGCACACAAATGAAAAACAGTATGTATATAATGTGCCACCACTTCAATGTTAAGAAATTTTAATTAATACCTAATTGTGTGCTAGGTGTTGGGGCTCACACCTGTAATTCTAGCACTCTGGGAGGCTGAGACAGGAGGATCACTTGAGATCATGAGTTTGAGACCAGCCTAACCAAGAGAGACACCATCTCTACTAAAAATATAAAAAGTTAGCCAGGCATAGTGGCATGTGCCTGTAGTCCCAGCTACTAGGGAGGCTGAGGCAGGAGGATCGCTTGATCTGAGGAGTTGGAAGTTGCAGTGAGCTATGATGAAACCACTAGCTGGGGCAACAGAGTGAGACTGTCTCAAAAAACAAACAAACCAAAAAAAAAAAACCTAACTGTGACATTTCCTTCTAGATTCTGTGTATGTGAAACTTAATCATCCCTTGCATTTACAAGGCATTTGAATTCATGTGTAACCCTCACCATACCCTTGAAAGAGGCAGAGTGAGCACTGCTATTCCTTAATGAAGAAGTGCAGGCTCAGAGAGCTTAAATGAGTCAGCCAAAGGCAGTGTGACTCAACTATTCCACCAGTCTTCAATTTGGACCCCTTGGTAGTTTACTGGACTTCACACAACATGATATCACTCTTTTGACTTCATCATTAGGTCACAGAGAGAAAAGGACTAAAATGAGGCACATACTCAACATTCCAGAAGACAGTTTGGTAATAAATGTAAATTAAAAGTCAATTTTGGGCCCAGTCCTGTCCTGCGCAGGCCTTCTAGGCACGTGTCTCAGGGAAGTTTCCTAAATGTAAGAACGTGTTCTGTAATACTGGCAATGATACCCAATAAAATAAACCACCTAATATGCAAAAAAAAGTCAACTTTGAAATATTATAATGAACACAAATATTTAGTAAAAGTATTCAGTTCCTCCAGAAAAAATATATGCTGACTACTCCTTTAACTAGTATTTACTGAATGTCTCTTAGATATAGATACCATGCTGGGTCCCAGGGCTCCATGAGGAGAGCTCATAGTATAGGGGAAGGTTAAAGTATCAGATAAAGTATTTCAGCAAAGATGGAGACCACTCCAAAAGGTAACATAAATGTAACAGGGGAAGAGCAGATTTAAAATAAAAAGTTTATATACTGGAGGAAATCAGTAAAAACAGAAACTGAGGAAAGGAAGATGTGCTATTTAAAAACCCTGCAAACCCCATCTCAAATGGAGGTTCTTTTCCCAACTTAACTCCTGGGGCAATGGCACTGCTCTTTTATGCACAGGTAAGCCTGTCCCACTCCTACACTGGCAAGGAGAACCCTGTCCTGTCTGTTGCCTCTCAGAGAGGGACAGAATCAAAAACTGCCCCAACCGCACTCAGGGAAACACCCCGACACTGTAAGAATTCAGTCCTTGGGCACACCATTGGCTGCCAATTAGCTGCACAACCTCAGGAGCATCCTGCCAATGCAGTCACAACTAAATGCCATGAAGTGTATGTTACAGGATGATTAAAAAAAAAAAAAAAAAAGGCAAGGTTTACTGAAAGCAGCTACCCAAAGTCACTCAGAGAATCAGCAGTGAACCTGAAGGTCAACAGCAACAGGCCTAACAAGAAGCCATGGCAGTAGAGGCTACAAATACTTAGTGGTTAAACAGGGTCCAAAGTCTATACACCAAGACTCACTTGTAGGGTTCAAAAGACGACAATCGTTCTTCCTGAATAGAAACTGACAGATGGAATGTCTGAGAAGCAGGGCTGGCTATAACAGCAAATACTCACAAGCTGTTGTTACTGATGGAGCACCTATTATGTGCCAGGTACTTTACACGATCTCATTAAATTGTTATCTAGACTCTGTGGAACAGGTGTCATTTTGCAGACGGGTAAACCAAGCTTCAGAAGGAAGAAGTGATTTGTTCAAGTCCACCCACACCTTGAACTGGGGATCACAGTGCCTTAGCTTCCAAACCACCACAGGTCACACGGGCTCTGCGAGACTACCATTACCACTCTGACACCTCTGCTTACAGGAACTATGCACAAAATATACTCCTTTTCATCCCTGGTACTAGAACACAGCATTCTTGAAAAGAATAAAAATTTGAATATAATAAAACCCACCCAACCCTAAAATACCAAAAATAGCTTGGAATATGGAACCTTGTGGTCATTATTTTTAAAGCCAATTCTCACTTTCCAGGATTGGGTATCTTGGAGAAATGTGGGAATTTGGACTTGCAACTGAAAATTTATGGCACTATATTGGAGGACATTTCTGATTTTTATAGGAATAAAGCCATTGGGTCACCTAAGTCCCAAAAAGAGTGACAACCACAATGCAGATCAGACATGGCTCCCTGGTTAGGGATAAACTTGTCAGCACCTGGCCACAGGAGGATAGTGAGGGCTCTAGGTTTCCTGCAATAAGCCTAGACTACTGCTTTTCAGGCTATGACTTCCATCCTTCCCTTCTAGAGTCAGCCACCACTTGTGGGTGGGTAGGAGGGAGAGAGGTAGAGAGGAAGGAAAGGAAAAAGGAAGGGGGGGGGGAAGAGGAAAGGAAGGGAAGGCGGGAGGGAGAAGTGCCCTCTGATTGGCTAGCCAAGACATCTATAACCCCCAGGGACTGAAAGCTCACCAACCAGGCTTGGCAGCTCCACACCAAAATGGTGTATAAGGGCCAAGATAACAATAGCTCTGCCCAGAGAGCTCAGATCATGGACGCAGTCACAGGCTAGGTAAGCACCTACTTTGCAATTCCAACAGACCAGAATTCAAATCTTGGACTCTGCTTCATGACTTGGGCAAGTGATTCAATCCCTCTGTGTGCCTGAGGTGAAACACAGCCTACATCGCCAGGTATATATGAAGATTCCATGAGGTACAAAGGTGGACAACAGGGACCGGCAGAGCAGAGCGATGCAGACCTAGCTCCTAACTCTGCTGCTGTAGGCAGAGCCCCCATCCAGCTTCAGAGTCTCCCTCTCCTACATGTATAACACCTTCAGAAGAAGAGGGAAATCAGGTGGGATCTGGTCAGTCACAGCCCCACAGCCCCACAGTGTGGCATGCTCACCTTCACAGCTACCCCTGGAGCCATTGCAGGCCCCAGGCTCCAAGGGTGAGCTGCCAGACTCATCAGGCAAGGGCTGTTTTATATAGCGGCTTAAAAATAAGAAAGAGAGAAAGGAAAAAAAATTGTTAGTTGTAATGTTTACCTATTTTCTCCACTATGCAACTAATAATAGTTCATAATTTACATATTCACCTATTCACAAAGCAATTTATGTAAATAAAAGAGCTTTAAAATCATGCAGTGGCTCAATAATTGACGAAATGATGGAGAAGAACTCAAGAGATCAGATGTCTAATCTATCAAGCCAATGAAGACTCTGAAAGTCTGTTTCAAGTCCTCCATGAATGTCACATGGCATCATCATTTTAAAAATATTCCCAGTAATCACAATTAACAGTTACAAAACAATAGTGAAGTACTTCAGAAATACTATTTAAATACAAAATGCCATCAAAGCACTAGCTTCCCTAACACAGGGGACTGACATGATTCCAAGGACCAGAGGCTTGAGCACTCAGGGTCATGGTGCCTAAGATGTGCCACACACCCCATCCCACTCCAGCCCTTCCAGGGGAGGTGGCACAATTGCATTTGTTCTGGAGGTGAGCACATGGGATCAATGCAGCCATTCTGCAAGGGTTATGACTACTATTATTCGGCCTATCTTGAATTGAGGTAACAACCAAATCCCATTCCTGACACCAACCTGATACGATCACAAACAGTCTGGTACAAAGACTCGAAGGTTAGCTTGTGCTTGGGGACAGAAACCAGCAGTGGCTGCCCATATAACACTGCCCCGGATGAAGTGCTCGATGCCTTTGACTTCCTCTCCCTGAAGTAGACTGGAAGTGTAACACATTCCGAGCCATCCATGGAAGTATTGCATACCTCGTACCTGTGTTAATCATACAAAAGGGCACCTTTAGCAGCAGGTTCCTGTTAGCAACGGAGATCTGAGCTGCAGCTACGTGGTGGCCAAGACTGTGGTTACTGAGACAAAGCATACTTTAGTAGAAAAGGTGGATAAACCATTTCCACCATGATTTTAGAGGCTGAGTCAGGAATCACAAGGAGGATTATTAGCACAACATGAACTTACACAAACCGAGCCTCAGGGCTAACCATGAGGCTCCTTCCCCAACCAAAGCCTCAAGCTCTGTGGTCCTTCAACTGGGACTCAACACAGATGATGGCCATCATCCAGACCACCACTCCTCTGGACAGAAAGGCAGATGGGGGGACTCCAGCAACCAAGTTCATCTTCTGTCACCAAGGAGCTCAACATTCAAAAATGCATTCTCAGTGCCCTGCCTTTAATAAAACCAAATATTGTAAAAGGATGTATACCTGGAATATTAACCAAAGATACTTTTTTTTAAAAACAAGGAAGCAACTTTATAAAACTAATTGTCATGTTTGTTCAAAAACATTGAAGTAGAAGAATATCTAATTTTTAAAAAATCAGAGATAACCAAATAAACTGCTAAATACAAATCAATGATTTTGAAAAATGTGTCTTACTTAGTGAATACATGGGATTGAGGAGATTTATAGATGTTTTATCCTGGAACAGATGTTACCAAAATTGCTGGCAACCGACTGTAGTCATTCCCTCTTCCTATAGGGGGAGACACAAACTTACTGATTCAATTTTTGAAACTATAAACACACACACACACACACACACACACACACACACACACACACTCCTTCCCAAACGCCTGGCAAATAGTCCTGACTACAGTTTACGCAGAAAGAATTTCTAAGAATAACTCACAAAAAGGTCCAAGGTGTGCTCTAAGATAAGGGCACTGTAGTGCAGCATGATGATTAAGAACCAGGCCTTAGAGTGAGACTGGCCCAGGGTCCACGTCCACCATTGCCATTTTCTGGCTGCTGAGATCCAGTATAAGCACCCTAACTTCTGAATCTGTTTACTCAGGGACAGTGGGACTACCCACCTTACAAGGTATAGTGAGAATTACATAACTTAGTAGCACAGTGCACAACATGCTGAAAAAATATTAACAGATGCTACTATTGCTTTCATAAGACAACTATCAATTCATGTTTAAAAGAATTTGTGGGGGACAGGTACAGTGGCTCATGCCTGTAATCCTAGCACTCCGGGAGGCTGAGGCAAGAGCACTGCTTGAGCTCAGGAGTTCAAGATCAGCCTGAGCAAGAGCAAGACCCCATCTCTACAAAAAATAGAAAAATTACCTGGGCGTGGGGGCATGCACCTATAGTCCCAGCTACTGGGGAGGCTAAGGAAATAGGATTGCTTGAGCCCAGCAGTTTGAGGTTGCTGTGAGCTATGATTAGGCCACTCTACCCAGGATGACAGAGCAAGATTTTGTCTAAAAAAAAAAAGAATGTATGGCTCTTGCCTGTAATCCCAGTACTTTGGGAGATCAAGGCAGGAGGACCACTTGAGGCCAGGAGTTTGAGGCTACAGCGAGCCATGATCATGCCATCATACTCCAACTTGGGCAACAGAGCAAGACCCTGTCTCTTAAAAAAAACAAAAATTAAAAAAGAAGCTGTTTTCCCATTGGTTGGCCCTTAAACCCTCTGAAAATTCCTTTTTTGGTGGTGGTCTACCAATTTCCCCACAGAGTGATGCCCCAGGTCCATTCAGCCAAGCTGTGTGCAAACACTAGTTTACAAAATTGAGGGAGATCATGTTAAGGTATAATTTAGGATTATAAATGGCTATGAAATTAACAGGGTGTGGTGCCACATGTCTGTAGTCCCAGCTACTTAGGAGGCTAGGGCAGAATTGCTTAAGGCCAGGATTTCGAGGCAACAGTGACCTATTTTTTTTTTTTTTTTTGAGACAGAGTCTCACTCTGTTGCCCGGGCTAGAGTGAGTGCCGTGGCGTCAGCCTCGCTCACAGCAACCTCAAACTCCTGGGCTCAAGCGATCCTCCTGCCTCAGCCTCCCAAGTAGCTGGGACTACAAGGCATGCGCCATCATGCCCGGCTAATTTTTTCTATATATTTTTAGTTGGCCAATTAATTTGTTTCTATTTTTAGTAGAGACAGGGTCTCGCTCTTGCTCAGGCTGGTTTCGAACTCCTGAGCTCAAGCGATCCTCCTGCCTCGGCCTCCCAGAG
>CAUYPO010135134.1:0-21711 GCA_963574435.1 Cheirogaleus major
AGCTACTTGGGAGGCTGAGGCAGGAGGATTGCTCGAGCCCAGGAGTTTGAGGTTGCTGTGAGCAAGGCTGACGCCACGGCACTCACTCTAGCCCGGGCAACAGAGTGAGACTCTGTCTCAAAAAAAAAAAAAAAAAAAGAATCTTTTCCTCTACTTAGTGATAAACTGAATGGAAATCATCTCTGTGACTGTCTTGCCAGAACTTTAGTTCATTGGTAAACACAGCTAAAGAGCAGTAAATAAATCTATTACATGGAGTCGCAATCTTTCCTATGAGTTATCCACTACTCTTGCAGAACAGTGGTCATTTTGACAAGTGACCATTCTGAGTCATCTACCTAAAGTTTCTAGAACTGTACTTGGTTTCTGAAAATCCTCTAATGTTAAGAAAAGGGAAAAAAGCCTGGGGATATGAGTTCCTTCATCCTCTCCCAGAGCCAGCAGCCTGAGGCTCTAGAATGGCCCTGGCCCCTGGTTTAGGACTCTCAGCTCCATCAGAAGGGAGGAAAGAGAATCAGAGAGACATGTGCCTTCCCTCATTGGGATCCAACCAGGACCTTCACAAACATGATCCTAAGCATTTTCATTGCAGGGTTTTTGGATTTTTTATTTGTTTGTTTCTTCCCATTTCAAATCTTTCTTTAGAATTTTTGGACCTGGGTTAGGATGAGGAAGTCATCCCTGCAGAACCTCCAAGTTGTCCCTGTCCTGGCAAGTTTTGTATTCCTACTTTGCCCAGACTGACTTTTCCATATTTTGCTTAGCTGTTCGTAGTGATGCTGATCTTTAGGGCACGGAGCTGTTCTAGTCCTGCTGCTCTGTCCTTTTCTAAGAAAGGAGTAGAGGAAAGGCAGATGAGAGAGGCATACCATGTCATTAGGGACCAACTGCCCAGCCTCCTTCAGTTCAAGCACCCTTCTGCGGAAGGCTTTCGTCATATCTTCAGGATGTGAGCGACCCCACTGCTGAGAAGGAGCCGGAACTACCAAAGACAGAAGTAAATCTCGGGCAGGACCTGCCAAAAATTCAAGTTGGGTACACGGGCCAATCTTAAAAGCTAAAGCACAGAATTCCTAGTCAATAACTACCAGCTCTGTAGAACAAATAGGGTGATCTAATATCTCCTTTTTATAAGGGCCAGGCGAGGTGGCTCACGCCTCTAATCCTAGCACTCCGGGAGGCCGAGGCGGGTGGATGGCTCAAGGTCAGGAATTCGAAACCAGCCTGAGCAAGACCGAGACCCCGTTTCTACTAAAAATAGAAAGAAATTAATTGGCCAACTAAAAATATATGGAAAAAATTAGCTGGGCATGGTGGCGCATGCCTGTAGTTCCAGCTACTAGGGAGGCTGAAGCAGAAGGATCGCTTGAGCCTAGGAGTTTGAGGTTGTTGTGAGCTAGGCTGATGCCACGGCACTCTAGTCCGGGCAACAGAGTGAGACTCTGTCTCAAAAAAAAAAAAAAAAATTTATAAGAGATGTTTCATGAAGGACAAGAAATTATATCCCACATCCTCTGTGGAGAAACAGCAGCCCCGAGCAGGGTTAGGGAAACTACAGCCTTCTGATTTCAAGATTTTTTTTTTAAACATCAAAGAAGGCAAGAAAAGTTTAATCTTTCTGTGCTGCACTGCTTTTAATAAAAGGATTTGTTCTGTAAATTTTGGATTCAGTCCAAAGGCTGCAGTTAAAGACCTAGAAGGCCACAGGTTGCCTTAAGGCTGCAGGTTCCCCACCTGGATCAGCTGGGGAAGGAAAATAACTGGGCTAGGATTTCTTCTTCTGTATATGTCCTTTCAGAAATTAAAAAAAAAAAAAAAAATTCCAAGCCCAAACAACTTTCAATTTTGTAGTTTTTACTTAAACTTTTACCACCACCAAAAGCTCCTTGAATTCTTCTTCCATTTAATAACAAATAAACACTTGGAGCCAACATTTGGAAAACTCTAAAAAGAGTCCAGGTCATTTCCTCATTCAAGTTTTTCAAATCATAATATTTCAACAGCATCTCAAAACTCTGATGATCAACCCAATCTCTGTGGATTCATTATTGGTACTTTTTCAAAGACCATAAAATCTTTTTGCAATTATTAACATGACTGTTCTCTATTTTACATATCTGGCCACTCTATATATTACCAAAAACTACAAAAAAAAAAAAAAAATCAATGGAGGAGCAAAACAATTGGTACTAAACAGTTGGAAAGAGTGCTGATTTTTTAAAAATAAAGAAGGATGTAGGGAAAAATGCAGATTTGTTAACTATGGCATTTCTGAGATGTTTTGGTAAGTAATCATGAGAATAATTTTCCTTGCAAGGAGACTAAGTAGCTTTTAGCAGAACACAGAGCAGAAGCAAGGTCCACCCCTTCTCCAGGAACTGAGAATGCATTCACTTACCAAGGAAGTTCTTGTTGAGGAGAAGGGAGCCAGAGCCGCTCCAGTGCTTATCCACAAGCTCCAGGAGCTGTCTGAGGACAGTGGCCACATGGGGGGTTCTGGCAGAGATCGGTGGACTGTGGTTTCCTGGCAAACCATGCAAACTGCCCAGGTCACTAGAGAGAGGCTCAAGAAAAAAAACAAAAAACCCCAACCATTTGTCATTCTTACACAATAGGGGAAGTAAGAACCCAGACATTTAAAGTGTTAACATTTCAAAAAAGTAAAAAGGAAAGATGACTTCATCTTTCATTTTAGATTTGAATTGCATATTATTTATGTTCACGGTAAATATAATAAGATATTTAAAGATAATTTCAAAGATAACAGTAACTTCTACCATAATTTTCTGTAGGAATTTTCAGAAGAAAATAAAAAATATGTTGTTTGATACCTACATCTATGGTTCAATATATTATATTATATGGAAAGATTAAATTGCAGAACATTAAAATATATCATAAAATAAAATGGGGGAGTTATTTAATAAAAAATTATAACCACAGTAAGCTTATGTTTAATATATTAATATATAATAAACATAAATATCCAATATAACTTCTTTGATTTTTTTTTAGAGACAAGCTCTTGCTATGTTGCCCAGGCTGGCCTTAAACTCCTGGGCTCAAGCAATACTCCTGCCTCATCCTCCCAACTAGCTGGGATTACAGGTGTATGCTACTGCACCCAGCTATAACCTTTTAAATATTATACCCTAAATTTTATTGTTGGACCCCATATTGAGATACTTTTTATTCAGTAAGAATCATGTATAGATAGATGTATAGATACATCTGTACAGTAAAATTCACAATTGTTTTTATTCATTCACACATGATACATACTTTATGTAATTGTGTTTTATGTCCAAATCTATCTACCAATCTTGTCTGCAGGTCTCATGGACTTCAAGAAAGCTGATATATATTAAAAACAGCCAAATTATTTTTCAATATTTGGTTCTCTTGATGTAAAAAATATCAAGATAAGGCTGGGTGTGGTGGCTCATGCCTGTAATCCTAGCACGCTGGGAGGCCGAGGCAGGAGGATCACTTGAGGTCAGGAGTTTGAGACCAGCCTGAGAAAAAGTGAGACCCCATCTCTATTAAAAATAGAAAAAAATTAGTTGGGCATTGTGGCATGTGCCTGTAGTTCCAGCTACTCGGGAGGATGAGGCAGGAGGATTGCTTGCACCCAGAAGTTTGAGGTTGCTGGTAGCTAGGCTGACACCACGGCACTCTACTCAGGGCAACAGAATGAGATTCTGTCTCAAAAAAAAAAAAAATCAAGATGATTAATTAGCTAATGTTATCAGATCTGACAACTGTAAAGCAGAACAACAAAGACAGTGATATTTATGACTTGAGTCACACATGGCCTATAATTAATAGGGAAAGGCATTACAAATGGGATAAACATTTATTCAGCAGATCTGTACTGAGCACTGATCATGTGTCCTGAGAATACTGCATAAGGACTGTGGACATATGAAGAGGTAAAGATGAGGTCCTTTAAGAAGTTATTAATAACAACCTGACTGAGAAGAAAAGTCACAGAAAGTCGAGTTACACCAGAAAGCCACTTTAGAGGAACTTATCAAACATGAAGATTACTGTCCCTGGTTTTTCATGTATGATAACTGTGTCTATATATCATGGAGCAATTTGTAAACTTACATATGCCTTTCAGCGCTTTCATTTATCACAGTCTAGTTATGGTTGGGGATAACTTTAATGAACTTTTGGATAATTTTGTTACTTTTCATGGGTCTTTTAATTTTCAACAAATTATGCCTTATAGCTTTTCTGTAATATTTTCTTTCCTTTATTTCCTTCCTTCTTTCCTTTTTATTTCTTTTCTCTCTCTTTCTCTCTTTCTTTTTTTCTTCTTTCTTTCATTTGAGATGGGGTCTCACTCTGTCACCCAGGCTGGAGTTCAGTGGTACAATCATAGCTCACTGTAACCTTGAGCTCCTGGTCTAGGATTACAGGCATGAGCCACTGTGCCTGGCCTCCTATACGTATTTTACCAGACAAGAGAATTAACTGCGTATTGATGTATTTAGGGTGAAGGTACAGCAACACTTGGGATAGTTGGAATGTTATTATATATTAATAAGACATTCTAGGAAATTTATTTCACCTCTATTTCATGTTATATTGTCAAAATCTCAATGTGTTTTTCTGGGCTATTCCTTTTTTCCTGTTAGACATTATGTTTCTTTATGTGGAAAGCTTTAAAAGATCTGCTTGAATATAAATATATAAGAAATATACTGTTCAGTTTCTGAAATATGTAAGTCAGAAAATTGCTAAAAATAAGAGCATTTTAAAAGTTATAAAAAATAATCCGATGATGCACAAAGTTAAACTGTACATGAATTTATGATTATAAAATTTATTTTGACCAACTGACTTTAGAGGCATAGACAAATTATAAAAATTAACGAGGTTGGGTGTAGCTGCTTCCTGTAATCCCTGCACTTTGGGAGACCAGGGTGGGAGGATCGCTTGAGGCCAGGAGTTCAAGACCAGCCTAGGGAACATAGCAAGAACCCACCTCTACCAAAAAAAAAAAAAATTAGCCAGGTGTGGTGGTGGTGGTACACACTATTCCAGTTACTCAGAAAGCTGAGGAGGGAGGATTGCTTGAGCTCAGGAGATTGAGACCAGCCTGGGCAAGAGCAAGACCCCATTTCTACAATGAAAGAAAAATTAGCCAGGTGTGGTGGCACGCGTTTATAGTCCCAGCTACTCAGGAGGTTGAGGCAGGAGGATCGCTTGAGCCCAGAGTTTGAGGTTGCAGTGAGCTATGATGATGCCACTGCATTCTAACCCAGGTGACAGAGTCAGACCCTGTCTCAAAACAAAACAAAAACAAAAGACAAACAAACAGACAAAAATAGGTATAGGGGCTGAGAATGAAAACTGAAACCAAAAAGTTAAACAAAGTATTACAAGACTGCCCCCTTTGGTGCACAAAAATTATAACCACTTCCAAAATTCTGAAACTGAATAGAAAGTATTTAAAGAATTAAAAAAAAAAAAAATAAAAACCCATACAAACAAACCTGTAAACCCATCCTAACATGCAAAAAGATTTCCAACAACTGAAAAATAAGTGACTAGGAATAGTTGTTTTGACCAAATTCCCTGCTTCCTTACATAGCAGGATAACTGACAAATGGTTCTTAAGACAAAGGATCTTGGGTCCAAGGGAAGAGAAGGCCCTGACAGCTGTGGTTCCTCTAACTAAAGAAAAAAATGCTTAATGATGGAAGTAGGACCTGTAGAAAAAATTAACATTCAAACAGACAAGAGAGGAGAGTGGATAACTGGGCACAGTACTGCATGCCTGTAGTCCTAGCTGGTAGGGGGGCCAAGACAGGAGGATCACTTGGGCCCAGAAATATGAGGCTGCAGTGAGCTATGATCATGCCACTGCACTCCAGCCTGGGCCACAGAGTGAGACCTTGTCTTAAACAAACAAACAAACAAACAACCCACCCAAGAGATGAGAGTGGAAGGCATTCTCCATGAGGAATGTATGCAAAGGCAGGGTCAAAACTTGTAACTAAGAACTAATAATAATGAATTTTATTATATAACACTATCATACTATGATATTACAAAATGAATTATGTGTATATTGTATATGTGGGAATGATCCTTGATATTTTGTTCATCCAGTGAACTACTTTCGGCTAAAAATCACCTGGATAATCTAATTCATCTTCTGCTTGCTGCTACTTTGGGAAAACTTTAGAATCATTTGAATTTTTAAAGGGAAAAGGAAAAATAATGCTTTTATAAGAACTATTTTAACCTAGTTAGCTATTTGTGGCTGAAGCAAATGTGTAAACATGATGATATTATAAACAGCAATGCTACTATAAACATTTATGCTACAGAGATGAGTCTTCAGCAAACTCTGAGGCCCCCGGACCTCCTGCATTCCTTCCTGTTGGTAAACTTTTGTCTGCCACTTCTTATCAAAGTACTTCCTCACTATGTTTCTGCCCTGGAAGTAGATCAGGGACAGTTCTCTCTGTGACAGAAATGAGAAAATGGTGGCAGTGGAGAATGACTTTCCCAAGGGCAGAAGAATCACAGGCTTTAGCCTGGTAGTATTAGTCACTGGCCTCTGAAAATACCTTTGAACTTATAACACTGTTGTTCAGAACCACCCCCAACACCTCCCACCAGAAGTGGTCTTGAACCTGGTATGTTTCTTGCACAAACATAAACAAGCCAACACTTGCCTCACTGCCTGTAGCATCTCTGGAACCATGCTTTGGATTCAGGTTGGCAAAGATATTGTCCTTCCGTTTGAATCCTCTCTTTGATGGGCTTAATGACCTCTTGGTCAAAATCTCTCTGTCTTCTGAAGTCCCAGGAGGCAACAGCAGTGTCCGCAGAGGAGTTGTCCTGTTTCCCAGGACAGAGTTGTTTGGGAAAGAACCACGTGCTTGTGTTAAATCACCAAGGTTGGTAGATAATTGTTGCTCTACATTGGCCAGCAAAGCAGGGTCACTGTTGAAATGGGTTGTGGCATACAGATCTGTGGAGGAAACAGGCTGGGAGATGAACCTGCCCTTCAACTCCCCCATGTCTCACTTCCATCCACACCCAGCCTGGAATCCAAGGGTCATAATAACCACTCCCTAGCATATACCCTCAACTCCCTGGATCCTTTCTCTCTGACAAAACCCCAACTCTGGTTAAATACAACTGTCTACATGTGCCAAGCCTATACCAGAGTAGTGGAACATGGCTGGAGAACAACATGCATCTCTTCTGAACTTTCACACTTTAAACTCATGACCACTATCGTAACTGGGCCCTTAGTACTGTGCAGCTCTCCTAATATATTACTCTGGTCAATTTATACTTCTGTCCTCTGAGATGACTATTTCACATCTCTTTTCTCTTCAGACTTCCAACACCTTCTCCTCCCTCCTTATTCTCAGGTGCTGACCTCCTTTATTTTACTGAGAAAACAGGTAATGATCCTATACTGGATCATTTTCATCAGGATCTCCTTGGCCGCTCCCCCACCCACCAGCTACAGTTCCATTTCTCTGCTTCCCTTTACTGCAAAACTCCTTGAAGGGGTTGAATATATTTGGTAACTCTATTGCCTCACTTTCAATTTTTTCTTGAACTCACCTCAATGAGGCTTTTATTCTCATGCATCCCCTGAAGCTATTCACTAATACCTTCTGCTTTGCCAGATACCATAATTGCTTCTCAGTCCTGGCTCACTCCCTCTCTATAAGGGTCATCTGATGCAGCATTGATCAGTCCCTCCTTCCCGAAACACATTCTTCACTTGGCTTCCAGGATACCACTTCCTCTTGGCTTTTTTCCCTCCTACCTTACTGGCTGCTTTTATCTCAGTCTCCATTCTGGTCTCTCTTCATCCACTCGATTTCTAATTGTTGGAGGGCTCAGGATCAGTCCTCAGATCTCTTTTCTATCTATTTTTACTCCTTAGGGGAGAGCTCATCCTTCATGCCATCCATACACTTATCATCCCCAAATTTATATTTCCAGCCACACCTCCTTCCCTGAACTCTAGGCTAATATGTCCAATTATCAAATTGGCATCTCCAGGAAGTTTTAATAGACACCTTAAACTTAGTATGTCTAAAACCCAAACTCTTCATATTTATCTTAAAACCTGTTCCTCCCACTCTTTTCTATCTTAGTAAACAAAAGCTCCATTCTTCCAGTTATTCAGACTCAAAACCATGGAGTCATCATTGACCCTCTTCCTCCCACACTTCATCCTCAATCCATCAGCAAATCACAGGGTATTATCTTCAGAATGTTGTCAGACTCTATTTCTCACCACCTCCATTGCTGTCTATCTAACCCAAGCCATCATCATCTCTTATTTGCTCCAAATGTTTTTTGTTGTTTTTTTTAAACTTTCAACTTTGTTCCTCACAGTCTATTCTCAACCCAGCATCCAGAGTAATTCTTAAGTGAGCCCACGTCACTCCCCTGCTACAAATCTTCCAATGACTTCTGATTCACTCAGAATAAAAGTCTGGCTATCTCTCTGACTTCATCTATACACTTCACTATTTCTGCTGCAGCCACACTGGCCTCCTCATTGTTCCTTAAACATGCCAAGCATGTTCCAGCCTCAGGAACTTTGCACTTACTATTCCCGTTGTCTAGAAAGATCCACATGCCTTACACTCTCACTTCATTCGAATCTCTACTTATTTCTCTTTATTGAATGAGAAAAATAAATAAATAAATAAATAAAACAAATCTCTACTTTTATGATGCTTCATCAGAGATGTTTTCCCTGACCATTCTAGCTACAATACTACCTCCTCCTTCTTACTTTTTATACCCTAATATTATTTTTCTTCACAGTGCTTATCATGACCTGACATATATTTATATGTTAACATGTTTATCACCTATCCTACTCCCATTAGAATGCAAACTCCATGAAATTAGGGACTTTTTTATTATGGTAAAGTATTCATGGAACTTTATTTTGTTTGCTACTTTATCTGCAGAGCTAGGGCAGTGTCTGGCACATTATGCGTGCTCAGTGAGTTTTGTTGAATAAATAAATAACTGAGTGGTCTCCATCAGTTACCCTGAAACTAACTTCTGAAAGTAATTAAGAATAAAAATGACTATGGCCAAAGAAGACTAGATGTTGCTAGAAACATGTCCTGGGATGCTACTTAACTAAAATAGCAAGTAGTTGTGAAGCTTACATTCTACAAATTTTCTCTAATGTATCTATCATGTGAAACTCATACCCTGCAGATTTCTGGAGGTTTCAAGGATCACTGGTGACCCTGAAATATGATTTAAGATATGCTAATGCAATTTAAGAAATGTTAATTCCAAATTTGCAGTTATATCTTCTATCTTCATGCCTATGAAACAGCTATAAACTGACAGGAAGCTGTTACCTGCACTAAGTTTCAAAAGCCTTTCGGTGCTTGAGTCAGTGTTTGATTGAGAAGTGAGTAAGTCTCCACAGGAATGAGATACGGTGGCCTTTATGTCATTTGAAGGCTTTATACCATATTCTCGATAGTTCTTGCTTCTCTGAGGTCTTTTACCAAGACTTCTGTGCATGGATAGAGTTTGAGAATAACGACTATCATAATTTTCCAGACCAACATCTGAAGGTAATGGATAGGGATGGATCTGGCCAGCATCACCCACGTCCAGGCGTTTATTCAGGGAGGCATCATGGGTAAGCTGGTATGTATCAGGTTTTGGTATCAAGTCTTTTTCTGAAGAAGAACCTGAAGACGTATTGTCAAAAAAAGGTATTCGGTATCCTTCTCTAGTCATCTTCTCTGGGGATCGGACTGTGGGCTGACGAGGCGAGTAGTGTCTGAATTCTAATCACCAACAAGGAAAAAGAAACAAAATATCATGAGAATTCTTTTGGCCTGGTTGGGAATACCTCAGTCCACTGAATATACTCTCTGTCTACAAGAAAAGGTTCTCAGGAAGAGGTGGTTTGTAATTTTTTGAGACAGGGTCTCACTCTGTTGCCCAGGCTAGAGTTGCTGTGGCATCATCATAGCTCACTGAAGCCTCAAACTACTAGGCTCAAGCAATCCTCCTGCCTCAGCCTCCTGAGTAGCTGGGACTACAGGTGTGCACCATTATGTCCAGCTAATTTTCCTATTTTTAGTTGAGATGGGGTCTTGTTCTTGCTCAGGCTGGTCTTGAACTCCTGGCCTTAAGCAATCCTCCCACCTCAGCCTCCTAAAGTGCTAGGATTACAGGTGTGAGCCATCACACTCAGCTACTTTATAATTTTGATAAATGGTAGCATAAAGTAATAAAAAGACTTCCACATGGAACAACATCTCCACTACCAATAAAACATGTGGGACATTTGTGTAAACAGTAAAGAATCTGTAACATTCTGGAGACAAATTTGTTATCGATAGAACCCCTTAGGAATGTTCTCCTAAAATTGTAGTGTCAGAGTTTTCTACACTCTAAATTCATATAAAAAATTTGGTGTACCAAATTTTGGCACATAGCAATAGTTGTGATTTTACAATCAATTTTATAGACAGTAGTTGGTCAATGATTTCATAGACTTCTTGCAATAAAGCTAAGCCTACTCCTATCCCCCAAACTCCACTCAGAGGCTTTAGGTTCACTCATTGGGAACCACTATCCTAAGCCAATTAAATGGTAGGAAATGCAAAACCTATGAAAATCCCTGGCCCAGGTACTATCCCAGCTGTAAAGCATTTCTCTGAAATAACTCTATCTGTCATCTCCAAAAAACCTCATAGTGGAGTAAGTAGAGGAAACAAAAAGAGAAGGGTCTGTGCTCTTTGGTGCTTTCAGAGCTACATATGTTTGAAGGGCTTACTTTGGAAACAAAAAATATTCTATCTGAGTTAGTCACACTAATTTAAAAATAGGCTGGGCTTGATGGCTTATGCCTGTAATCCCAGCCCTTTGGGAAGCTCAGGTGGGAGGATTGCTTGAGACCAGCCTGAGCAATATAGCTAAAACCAGACCCCATCTCTACCAAAAAAAAAAAAAAAAAAATGCACCCAAGTACCTTCTAACTCTATAGGACCTATAAGAATATCAATGTTTTACCTAGTATCAACATATACACTGGAAAAATGCTATAGAACAATATCTTTAGGTAATGAAAAGAATCTAAGAACAAGGGACTTCAGTTTCAAGTAATGACAAATTAGGTAATTCACAATAATCACCTGTTGAAGGCATTTAAAAAGTGGGATGATATATATTTTTAAAAGCATCAAAGAGCTAACATGATAGTGAGGAATTTCTAAGCCAAAATCTAGGAAACAGCAGGAACCCATTTAAGTAAGTCTAGCACTCAAAGCTACTTTTACTCTAGGCTTTTTAGGGCAAAAAAGGACAGAAGTCCAAGTCCAGGGTATACCCAAGGTGAGGAGTATGACAAAACTCTCCCTCCCCACCCACATACACCCATTAAGATGGAACCTGAATAGGATACAACCTTCAGAGTAAAGGTAAACTGGAAATAAACCAGCCTTTGTATTGACTGGTAATCCAGGTTTGTATCATCTGGGTGGCCCAGGGAACCTCAAACCTTGAGCTGGGACTAAGATGATCCTAGACTGATGGTGTGTCCCATGCACCTGGTAGAAGCAAATGAAAATCCGTTCTAGAAAAGATATATTCATGCAAGACTTTCAATCATTCCTACAAGTAATTTTTCAAATATAATAGCCAGCAAACAGCCAAAGCCAACCATTCAAATAAAATGTAAACAAGACAATGTGAGTGATAACTAACAGAAAAAACAAACACAGACCCAGGAAAACATAAGATACTGGAATTAACAGATTCAGCCTATAAAACAACTATGTTTTCTATAGTTAAAGAAGTAGAAAACAAGCTGAAAATTTACTCCTTATAAAAAGTGACCCAGTGGATTTGAAAAAGAACCAAATTAAACTTACAGAACTGAGAAAGAAAACAACTGAAATTAAAAATTTATGCTTGAGCCTAGGAGTTCTAGACTAGCCTGGACAATACAGTGAGACCCTGTCTCTACAAAAAATTTTTTAAAAATTAGCCAGACTTGGTAGTGCATGGCTGTAGTTCTAGCTACTCAGGAGGTTGAAGCAGGAGGATCATTTGAGCCCAGGAGTTCAAATTTGCAGTGAGTTATGACGATACCACTGCACTTCAGCCTGGGCAACAAAGCAAGACCCTGTTTGTGGAAAAAAAAAAAAGAATTCAGCAGACAAGCCTGAAAAGAATGTTAGTGAACTGAAAGACATGTCAGAAGAAATTATCAAGAATATAGACCTGACAAAAAAGGTGAAAAATATAAGATAGTAAGAGACAAAGAGGACAAATTGAAACTCTTTGACATATATTTATTTAATCAAGAGTTCCAAAAAGACAAGACAGAAAAATGAGACTGCAGAAAATCAAAGGCAATGGAAAATCTCAAAAGTTGCCATAGAACAAAAGACATATCCTTGTGGGAGTGACAGACTTCTAGCTGGTTTATCAAAATCTACCATAAAAGATAGAATACAGTGAGATACCTTCAATATTCTGAAAAAAATAACTGCCAACCTAGAAATCTATACCCGCAAAAATATTCTTCAAGAATGATAGTGAAATGGAGGTATTTTCAGACAAAGAAAAGCTGAAAGAGATCATCACCAGTAGTATATACTACTATAAAGTAAAGGAAAATGATCTCAGAAGGGAAGTCTGAGAAGAAAAAGAGAAATAGTAAACAGTGGTAAATAAATGAATACATTTAAATGAACATCAACTGTATAAAAACATCTTTTTTAAAAATATAGAGAATTTAAATCCATAATAATAATAATAATAAAATATAAGTCAGTAGGGATTAAATGGAGTAAAGCATTCTAAATTCTTTGAATTACTCAAGAGAAGAGTTAAGGTAATGATTAATTTAAAAATTATAGGCTGGGCGTGGTGGCTCACACCTGTAATCCTAGCACTTTGGGAGGCTGAGGCAGGAGGATTGCTTGAGCCCAGGAGTCTGAGGTTGCTGTGAGCTAGGCTGACACCACGGCACTCTAGCCCAGGCAACAGAGTGAGACTCTGTCTCAAAAAAAAAAAAAAAAAAATTATATAAGTTAAGGAGACATATTGTCATTTTGGGAGTAATACTAAAAGTATAGAAATAGTGTATAACTTATGAACTAATAGAAAAAATGGACGAATAAAACAATAATAAATCCAAAACAAGAGAAGAAAGGTAAGAAAAAGAAACAATATTCAGCCAATATAGCAAATCAAGAACAAAAGAAGTCAAAATATCACTGTTCAAGCAGAGAAGCCTCACAGGTCACTAAGCATCCAGGGCAGTTCCTCATGAAAGCAGAAAAGAGCTGACCAAATAGGGCTCTGGATTGAGACATCTTCATCATCTCCCAAATCCCATGACGTCCAGATTTCCCTGATTAGTGTGAGGAAAAATACTCCATGAGTAAAATACTTACCATCTTCCTGGTGATTGTCACTTGGCATCTCCCTTCTTGCCACTTCCTGCATCTAAAAAAGGTTTGAAAGTTTAGGTAGAAAGAAGTCCATGGGCATTCAGATGTCAGCTTATAAGACCAGGGGTTCAGAATACTTTCCTATTAGTGAGGAAGACCATCCTTGCAAGCTAGGGAGACAGATCTTTGAGCAAACGTCCAGGGTTGAGCCTATTTTAAAACAGTCACAATAAAAGGAGTTGCCTTAATATCCTTAGAAGGTAAAGGACATACCGAACAGTGAAATACTGTATTTTCTCTGCTTTAGATAGCTCAGCATAGAAGTTAGATAAGGCTACCTATTCGAACTTTGCTTTTTCTGTTTAAAGGACTCTAGTACTTATTTTATCTTCTGGAAAATCTATCAATCACAATAGCTAATGGGAGTTTTAATAGGTTGAAAATTAATCTGAAATGCAACTAGACAAGGATTGAGCAAAATAGAAAGCCATCTAGGGTTTGCTCTTTTAAAAATTATCTTAAAATATTCAGTATCTTTGTGGTAGTCATGGCAAGAAATCCCACTTCCGTATTTCTCAAACTAAAAAGATATACAGCAAGCTAATCAATTTCCTTTTTTCTCTCACTTCAAGAAGTAATTTCAGAGAAGTTTTTTGTTTGCTTATATATAAAAAGTACTATTTAACTTTAACTGTAGATTGGAATATCCTTTATCTCCATTTCTTTAAATCAAAATTAATATTTTAAAAAATGGTAATTGAATTCATTTCTTAGTCACCCAAGTAAAGTCTCCAAAAACAAAGAAACCAATTAAATGCTAATCTGCCTTTTTAAAACATGAAAATATTATATACTCAAACCAAAAAAAATCTTACTAACTTTTTACTAGTACAGTCTTGATTATCCATACTGTGGATTAATCAGAGCCTTTGCTTTTTTTCTTTCTCTCTTTTTGGCTAACTACTTTCCACAATTTCACTGCTCATAAATTTATCAAAGAAAAGGCAGACAGAGGGAGAAGTTCAGTATAAAGTAGTCAATTCACTATATAAAGTATCATCACTCACAAAAATAAGTCTTATAGGTTGCATCCCTTCACCAATTTTTTCACTAAAAACTTATTTTTTATTTTTCCCTCATCCTGCATGATCTTTATCTTCCCATTGCCCACAACTTCTATGCCAACTTTCTTCCTTAACTTTTCTTTTTTCTTTTTTCTTTTACCTTGCAGAGGAAGTTTTGGGAAAGCTGGACCTGAAATGTAAGACTCAGTAATTAAAAGGCAGAAGTACAAAATGTAAGAGGCAAGGCCACAGGAGTTGGAGAAATTGGGTAGAGAAGAGAAATTTTATTAATAAAACCAGCCAAAAATTATAACAGTTGCATTCCTGTTTGAGGACCAAAATACCTGACATAATATGTGCTGAAGTTGTATGTATAAATATATGACATCTGATAACAGGTTAGTGAGGGAGAGGAAAAGGGGAGATTAAAACTAATGGAGAAGGTAATTTTCATCCTGTCCTGCCCTTTCCTTTTAGAGCAGGGGTCCCCAACCTATGGTTAGTTGTATAATTATTTTGTTATATATTACGATGTAATAAAAATAGAAATAAAGTGCATAATAAATGTAATGTGCTTGAATCATCCCAAAACCATCCCCCTGCTTCCCAATCTGTGAAAAAATTGTTTTTCATGAAAACGATCCCTGGTGCCAAAAAGATTGGGGACAGCTGTTTTAGAGGGTCTAAACTGCCTTTATCGAGCAAGTCCTCTTAGACCTTCATAAATAATTGAGAGTCCACTGAATGATTAGTATAAATCAACAGATCAACAGAAGAGTGAATACATTACCTGTGTCCCTGGTGGGAAAGTGTCTAATTTCTGATCTGATGTACCATTGCCCTGGGTTGCAGAAGTACTTGTTAGGGAATCCTTTATTTCCCGGTTGGGGAGGGGAATAAAAAGTCCTTTGTTTGAGTCTGTGTTAAAAGAAAAGGCATACAATGAAGCACTGACCAGACTTCAAAGGCAGCAAATCTAATGGAAAGATACTGCAAGGGAAGTCACAAGATTGAATGCTAGTTCTGGTGCCACAACTTGGAAACCCTGTGAACTTGGGCAAAACTCTTAATTGCTCTAAATCTCTCACTTCATTTGTAAAATGGTGATGATAAAACCTAAACTGCCTATCTCTAAGGGTTGAGGCCAGGTTAAAACAAGATAATGGATATGAAATGGCTTCATAAATTATGAAGTGTTCAGTAGAATGAGAGGAAGGCACATATTTTGCACATTTCCTAAGTGAATAAATAATGAATTTTGACACCAATTCAACCATCTCCAGCTATAGCAGGAGATACTGGGAATAGACTGGCATTACATATCTCCAGGGAACTAATCAGCAGTCAGCACTGATTCACCATTTCAAACCAGCTTCTTTCTGCCTTGATTTCCTTATTTGGAAAAAGAGAAAAACTAATCAGGACCTATTTCACAGAGAGGAATCATAAATCCTTAGGTCTCCCAGTATTTTTTGCCTTTGATTAGGCAAAAGATTTGCCTATGATTTTTGCCAACTTTAAAAATAAAAAGGAAAAACAAACAAAAATTGTATCCTAGTCTTGGCCATCCTGGAAACTGTTATCAAGAAGAGCCAGTTAGGCTGGGTGTGGTGGCTCACGCCACCTAGCACTCCTGGAAGGCCAAGGCAGGTGGATCGTTTGAGCTCAGGAGTTCGAGACCAGCCTGAGCAAGAGCAAGACCCTGTCCCTACTAAAAAAATAGAAAGAAATTAGCTGGACAACGAAAAATATATATATATAAAATTAGCCAGGCATGGTGGTCCATGCCTGTAGTCCCAGATACTCAGGAGGCTGAGGCATGAGGATTGCTTGAGCCCAGGAGTTTGAGATTGCTGTGAGCTAGGCTGACGCCATGGCATTCTAGCCTGGGCAACAGAGACTCTTTCTCAAAAAAAAAAAAAAAAAAAGAAGAGCCAGTTAGAAATTCTATTGGATTGTCACACTTGTACAAAAATTTTCCCACATTTTTTATTAATACACCAATTTGAGGTCTTCTGGAGGAACTTGGATGACAATAAGGGTTTTGCTTTTGTTTAGGGAGGCTTTTTTTCTAGCAGGATTGTATAAGGATTAAGATACTGTCAAAAGCTTGGGCCTTTGTTACACAATGTGCTCTTCTGCTCATTTTCATCTATTGGTCTGGCAAAAGAAAGCCACTATAAGCCAGGGCAACTGAGAATACAGAGTGAATAAAGCCAGCTTCTTGAGAACTGGCCCCTCAGTCTATTTGGGGCTCTAAGATGCTTCCTATTTCTGAGTTGCCTTCTGGGACTGAAATGTCCTACTTAAACATAAGATATTCTTCCAACCATTGGACTAGACAGAACTACTTTTCTCAAAGTGACATGAGATTTCAAACTTTATGGTTCCTGTTGCAGTAGCATTACACAAGGTATAGCAGAAACAAGGTATAGCAGAAATTGCTGGCTGTAACCTCATTCTTTGTAGAAACCATCACCTCTATCTATTCCAGAAAATTTCATCACCCCCAAATTAAACCCCATAGCTGTCACTCCCGATTCTTCCCTCTCTGCCATCCCCTGGCAACCAACAATATATCTGTCTCTATGGAACTGCTTATTCTAGATATTTCATATCAGTGAAATCATATAATATATGGTCTTTTGTCTGGCTTCTTTCACTTAGCATGATGTTCTTAAGATACACATTGTAGCATGTATTAGTACTTCATTTCTTTTTATGGCTGAATATGGATATACTGGGCCTTACCCAGTAGATAGGCACTTTGCTGAATTACTCTCACTTCTACTGTGGCAGAGATTGCTAGGTGCCTCTCCCTCATATTCATTGTTCCACTTAGAACCTCCCCCATAACAGCCCTAGACTGCCAACATCTGGATTTCTATATGAGAAAGAAATTAACTTCTATCTTGTCTAAGTGGATATTTTGGGGGATCTAAGCTAAAAGCTGAGCTTTATCCAACCAAAACTCCATCGTGGCAAAACAAAGAGACAGCCAGGATCAACAAGTTGAAATGGGATAGGTTTCAATGAGCTATAAAGAAGATCTTGACACATCTGCTAGACACAGGAACAAACCACTGAGGGTGATTGCGGTGAATTTTTCTTTGCTATTTTACAATAAGATATTCATTAAATCAGTATATTTTAGGTATGATTCTATTTCAAGGCAAAAAGAACTGGCTAGAAGAGTAGACAGGGCCCCTTTCAACTCGCAGAATCTGTGTGTCATACACATATACACAGGATAAATGTAAATTATCTTTAGTAAGGCATTCATTGCTCTCCAGAATCTGACTTTCTACCCAACACAAACACTCCACCCAAACCACACCATCACTCGGCTTTCTTCATGACCTGCCATGCTCATTACCACTTTCCTACAGCTGTCCGCACCAACCCCACCAGCCAAAATGTGCTGCCCCCTCCTTTCAGGCCATCCCAGTGCTCTCCAGCCTGTAAGGTCTGGCGGTTTTATTTCCATATCTGCCACAAAACCTTAAAACACTTTCCCTAGCACGCTGAGCTTCTGAGCATGTCGCTAGCCACATCAATGTTTCTCAAGCTCAATGTTCTAATAAACTCTGAGAATAGGAATCTAGTTTGAGAAACTGCAGTCTAAGAAACTAAACTCAGTATATAAAAAGACATCCTAAAAAGATTATACTGGGAGACAATTTGGCAGTTTCTTACAAAACTCAATATATTCTTATCATATGATCCAACAATCATGTTCTTTGGTAATCACCCAAATGAGTTGAAAACTTACGCCCACGCAAAAACCCACGCAAAAACCCATACATGGATGTTTATAACAGCTCTAGTCATAATTACCAAAACTTGGAAGCAACCAAGATGTCCTGCAGTGGGTGTGTGGATGAATAAACTGTGATACATCCAGACTATAGAATATTATTTAGTACTAAGAAGAAATGAGCTATTAAGCCATAAAAAAACATGGAGGAACCTTAAGTGTATATTGCTAAGTGAAAGAAGCCAATCTGAAAAGGCAACATACTATATGATTCCAACTACATGACATTCTGGAACAGTAAAAAGATCAGTGGTTGCCAGGTGTTAGGAAGGATGAAGGAATGAACAGGTGAACACAAAGAATTCTTAGGGCAATGAAAGTATTTTGTGTGATACTAAAATGGTGGATATATGTCATTAAACATTATCAAACCCACAGAATGTACAACACCAAGAGTGAACCCTAATGTAAATTATGGACTTTGGGTGATAATGATGTGTCAATATATTATAGGTTTATCAGACTGTAACAAATGTACCACTTTTGGTGCAGGATGTCGATAGTGAGAAAGGTTGTGTGTGTGTAGGCTGGGGGTCTATGGGAAGTCTCTGTACTTTCTGCTCAATTTTCCATGAATCTAAAATTGTTCTAAAAAATAAAGTTGATTTTCTAAAAAAAATCAGATTATCACTGCAAAAGAGCTATTTTGCCTTTATATCTTTTCAATGTTTTTTTTAACTGTCATCAAATAAAAACACAAAATTAAAGTGCCTCAGACTGCCTGTGGACCTCTGCGATATATCCCTGGATTAGGGGTCAACAACCTTGAGTATGAGGAATATTGATCTGTGTCATTCATTTGACATCTTCATATACATTGCTTAGAATTATTACTTAGCTCTTTCATATTTGTCTCATTTTTTCTAATGATGCTGCAAGTGCTTCAGGGAATGTTTGCCTTTTCTACTTCGAGAGTATATGTTCCAGAAGATAAGTTATATGAGTGTACAAAGAAAGTGAAAAAAGTTTCACTAAAATGCATGGACTTTTAACAGGGTCATAAAGAAAGGCTAAGATTTGATTAAAGCATTCCAAGCAAAGAGCCAGCATTAGTTTAGGAACAGAAGAACGAGAAAGAAAGGACTATTTGGGAGTGGTCTGGTTTGATTGGAGCACTGGACATTGTAGCTAAGAAATAGGAGATAAAGTTTCAGGTTAGGCTGAAGAGATAAATTGTGGACAGAGCATAGGGCAGTCTTGTATATCAGGTGAAGGAGTTTAAGCTTATTTTAGTAAGGGAGTGGGAGCCATTGAAGTTTTTGAGCAGGCAAGTGTAATTATTAATAATTATCATAGACACATTTTTTAAGAGAATTAATCTGGCAGCAAAGTACAAAATGAATTAAAGGAAGAAGAGACTAGGAAGGAGTATCACGTAATGGTTGAGAGGACTTTGATGAGAGATGGACCAGAATTTGCATTCCAGCTCTGCCACTTACTTTATAACTAGAGCAAGTTATTTCACCTCTTTGGGTCTCAGTTTCCTCACTTGCAAAACCACCTTCAAGGTTGTTGTGAGGATTAACTGAGATAGTGGACAATGCCTGGCCCAGAGTTTACACTTTGTAAATGATAGCTATTAACATGCCTGTTAAGAGACTATTACAAAATGGAAAGGGAGGTTCATCAACTGTGGGTCATACTACAGGGTATGAATATTCACCTGGGCTTTAGAGAGCAGCAGCATCAAACCCCAACATGATTCTGGGCCAGGGTAATGGGAATGTTGTGGTAATGCTGATGAAACTGGTGTAGGGTTGTTGAGGGCTGGGGGAAAGAGCTCATTTGTTTGTTTCTGGAGGTCATTTTGGACACATTTAGCTTGAGAGGCTGGAAAGTTAAACAGTGGTGATTCCAACGGTATATTATTGGTTGGTCAACAGAAATAGGGGACTGGCGCAGAGAGAGACCAGTACAGGCTGTCAAAGCTAGACCAAGATATTTAACATATAGGGAAATAATATAAAATAAATATAAATAAATAATAAATTTATTTGTCAATAAAGCTGTAAAATAGATGAGATCAATAAGGGCATGAGTAGAGAAAGACTAGGAGAGCCTAAAGACTTAGCCCAGGTATGCTTATTTGGGGGGTTTAGGAGGGAGGGAAGAATCATTGAAAGAGTCAAAGATTATGTGGAACAGGAGGAGGATCTAAGACAGTGGAGGTTCCCTGCCCATTCAAAATGATTGGTGGGAAAACACTGTTTTGAACAACTGAGCTAGTAGGAGCTGTTCTCCAGAAAGTTTTCTGTTAGCCTGTGGCATGGCCATTAACATGGCATAACCACTTTGATCATATTAGATTACCAACAGTGCTTGCTGGCAACACTCCCCAGGGATCTAGTACAAACACAATTTTCAGTGGAAAGCAAAGCTCCTTAACGTTTCAAGGAGCAAAATAAATTTTATATTAAAAAAAAAATCCAGGCAACAGCCAGAGATTCTAAGAAGCTTCAGAAATGGGCCCTCTGTCTAGTAAAGCAGTTTATTGTCAGAAGAGAGTGTACACTTTAAAACATTTTAACTTGTGGAATGAATCTGCTTGTGTTGATGTAATAGGGCAATAATGAAGTCTAATTCAGCTCATACAAAAAGAGGCAGTCAAACTAAGCTTCAGTGTATTTTTCTGTCTGGAAATGGGTCTATAAATGTAACTAGAAAAAAAGACTAGGCTATATATCAAGAAAGGCTGTATATCAAAGTATTAACTGGGATTCTCTTTAGGGGATGGGCTTATATGTGATTAAAGTGTTGTTATTCATGCTTTTCAGTATTTTACAAAATTATTACTATAAAATTACATCACATCAACATTAAAATATTAAAAATGCTATTTAAAATAAAACAAAGCACTGGACATGGTGGCTTACACCTATAATCCCAGCTACTCTGGAGGCTGAGGCAGGAGGATCGCCTGAGCCCCAGGTGCCTCTGGCTTCAGAGAGCTATGAGAGTGCCACTGCATTCCAGCCTGGGCTACAGAATGAGACCCTGTCTCTAAAAACACAAACAAACAAACAAACAGAAATAAAGCAATTTATACTTCTTTATTTTTATTTTATTTTTTCTTTTTTTTTTATTTCAGCATATTATGGGGGTACAAATATTATGGTTACGTACATTGCCCATGCCCCCCTTCCCCCCTCGAGGCAGAGCTTCAGGCATGACCATCCCCCATATGTTGCACATCTCACTCATTATGTTTGTACATACCCATCCCCTCCTCCCCCCTCCTACCTGCCCGACACCCGATAAATGTTATTCCTATATGTCCACTTAGGTGTTGATCCGTTAATACCAATTTGCTGGTGAGTACATGTGGTGCTTGTTTTTCCATTCTTGAGATACTTCACTTAGTAGAATGGGTTCCAGCTGT
>CAUYPO010135135.1:0-18826 GCA_963574435.1 Cheirogaleus major
GGAGCGTCTAAAAGATCAGCTCTCAGTTAAGTGCCGTGTGATGCTGGCCTTTTTGTGGAAGAGGCAGAGATTTGTAAATATGCACTCCCACATGTAACACATGTGTAGGGATCTGAAATCACCCCACAGTTATCCACAGGAAGGGAAGGGAAGGCTGAGGTGATGGGAGAGAAGGCAAGCAGAGGCAACTTTAAAAGGTTCATTGTACATCAATTTCATGTAACTGGGGCATTTCCTGACATCCACATTTCATTTGCTTTCAATTTTGTTGGTTTAATATATCTCAGAAGTAACATGTGTTGGAAAAAAGTTAAATAATACATAGAGTTAAAATTGAAAGTTTCCTTCTACCAAAGATAATTCTCAGCTCACTCCTACTCCTGAGGGGTAGTAACTTCTGTGCATCAATCCTTATAGAACTTATTCTTTCATAAAGAATTCATTTGAGATCATTTTGAAAACAAAATGTATACACACAAATAAAAATAAGAGGAAAATACATAATTCCATTAGCATAAAACGTAGGTGGTTTTATTCATACAGTAACTATTTTCTATGCACTTATAAAAACATAGTTGGCATCATAAGATACCTACTGCTGTGTGATCTTGTTTTTTCACATCATAATATACATTTTGTATCTCATTTCATGTAAATAAATATATGCTCACACTCTGATTTTTGGTGGCTGTGATTATATGCAATACATAGTTAAATTACACCTTTAATATTTGAATATTCAGGTTATTTCCGTTTTTAATAGTAAACAATGCTGATAATAAATTTTCCCTGTATACATCTTCATATTCTTTTCTAATTATTTTCCTTTTGATTTTGTGATTAAACATTTTTTAACAAGAAGTACTGGTGATATTTATGTAAAAAAATAGTATGGCAGAAAACGTCATAAACAAAGTCAAAGGACAAATGATCAACGAAAAATATATTTTACAAATAAAGAGTTAACATCCATCGTGTAAAAAAGTGCTTGAAAAATAAGCAAAAGATTTTAAAATCTCAAAGCAAAATAGAGTATGAATAGACAGTTTTGGAGAAAAGAAATACTAATGATCAATAAACATGAAAATATGATTACTTTGACTATGAGCCGGAGAAATGCAAATTCAAGTAATAGTAAGATCCTTATTTCATCCAATATATTTGCTTTAAAATGGGAAAATCGATGACACCCTAGCGTCAGCGAGGATTTGGGGGAAAGGACACTCGCATACTTTGCTCGTGGGAATGCGAGTAACTGTAACTGTCTTGGACAGCAATCTGGCAGCATCCATAACAAGGTTAAAATGTGCATACCCTTTGGCCCAGCAATCTCACTTCTTGGAATCTACTCTATAAAAGCAAATACACCAGTCCTTGAGGATGTTTGTTGCAACACTTTTTGGCAAGGCAAAGAACTAAACGAAGTGTGAAAGCCAATCTGCAGAAAAGCGTGTACTGTATGCGTCCAGTTTTATAAAACAGAAAGTGACTATGAAACGTTATCTATGACTATATGTTTGCCTTTGGCCATGAATATACTGAAAGGTATGGTAAAGGTGACAACCTGGCTAAAAGTCAGCTGAGTTTTAGCTTTGAGAGATGATAGCTTAATATAAAGAAACCAAGGCTAGATGATGGTGGTGGTGGTGGTGATGATGATGATGATTTTACTAGGAGCATAGATTACTTTGTAATTAATATTTTTTAAAAAGATAAATGAGTTGGACCCAAGAGTGGGGGTGAATAACTTCCGCACATATATGCTGGCTACGGAGCAAGAAGGACTTGATCATCACCCCAGAATGGCACGTGTGGACAGCAAAGTTTGTGTCTCTGCAGATAGGACCATCGACTGCCTATCCACATAAGGGCTGTGAAGTACAAGCTGCCACATCATCCCTGGCTAGAAGACTGTCCTACTTCCACTTCCCGCACTCTTTCCTTCTCTTCTCCCTCAAAAGAGTGCCCTGAGAGTTCCCCTCTGGGGTCCTCTCCCTGGTTATGGGCTCTGCAAAGGCCTCTGCAAAGGCCGCACAAGGCGCCTGCAGAGCCCTTCACAGTGGCTGCGGGTAGAGTCGGGAAGCTGCGACCTCCCCTCCCTCCCTCCCTCCCTCCCTCTGCCCATCACGTCCTCTGTTTCTTGGCCAGCCGTGACTGCTCTGCTGGGATACGCTGTCGTAGTGGGAGCTGGACCCAGCACCAGCGGGATGGACACAGGTTCTGGGAAACCAGCACAGTATTCACTCAAAATCAGAAAGCCCGGAGAGGACAGGAGGACGAGGCAATACCCACATTCCTTCTGTCCCCACAGGAGTCTGAAGTCGCAAGAACCAGGAGAAGGTGGGGCACCAGGAATGTGCGGTCAGTTGAAAAGAGGACAAGAGGAGCTGGCCCCGCCCTCCTTCCCAGCCCTCGCGGGGCTCTGGTGCGGCTGCTGCATGGCTCAACACCTGTGCGCGGGTTGCCTGGGCCGTGCTGTCGGGAACCACAGCATTCTGGGGCGAGGTTCCCTACTAAAACTAATTCCCAAGCCTGGGCACTTAGCACTCATTTTGCAGATCCAAAGGGGAAACTCCTGTAGCCCCTGACCTTGCAATGAGAGTCCTCAGAGTGAGAACGAGCAGCGCATCAGCTCTCCCAGCCAGGGAGCAGAAAGCCAGTGGCCTCTGCGAGACGCTGAAGACATCTGAACATAAAAACGTCCCTGTTCTCTGTGTGAGCTGCGTGGCTCCTTGTGACTCTTCCCACAGTGGGCGAGCTGGGAGCAGCTGCCAGCCTCCTGCTTCTCACCTCCTTAAATGCGTACAGGGAGGGGCTCTGGTTTGAAGGCACGAGAGGGACCTTCACCCCACCGTGTTACTGTCCAGTCCCGCAGGTGTGCGCAAAGCTGCGCAGCGGGGCGGCGGCAGGCGCTGGACCCGGACCGCAGGAGGCTGTGAAGGGAGTTCACGTCCAGCCACTACCATTAGGGTCTGGGACACTTCTCTGGGCCTCGGTTTTCCCAACGGAAAATGAGGCTAATAACTGCCCTGAGTGAGTCAGCACAGGTGAGGCTGCAGCCCCCAGGTGACCCAGACGCACCGACGGCCTTCCTTCCGCTGTCCCCGCGGACACGCGGCCCGCGCGAGCCGGCGCCCTGAAAGGATTCGCGCCCGCCGGACGGTCGCCCGCAGGCTCCGGGGTGCGGGGCGCTCTCCGGCATGGGCGCTCTCCGGGGTGCGGGGCGCTCTCCGGCGTGCGGGACGCTCTCCGGGGCGCGGGGCGCTCTCCGGCGTGGGCGCTCTCCGGCGTGCGGGGCGCTCTCCGGCGTGGGCGCTCTCCGGCGTGCGGGGCGCTCTCCGGCGTGCGGGGCGCTCTCCGGGGCGCGGGGCGCTCTCCGAGGTGCGGGACGCTCTCCGCCGCTGGCGCCGCGCTGCGCTCTCGTCCATTGTTCCTCTTTTGTGACGACTCAGCGCGCCCCGAGTGCCGCGTCTTTACCAGCTACCTAACACACTAAGCGGCAAGCTGGGACTGGGTCTGTCCGCGCGTCCTGTCGCCCGGCGCGGGCGCGGCGCCCCTGGGTGCGGAGCTGCGCGGCCCGGGTCGCCTGAGACTGGAAAAAAGACAGAAAACTGTCCTTGCAGAGAGCGCCTGCGCCGCGGCGGGCAGAGGCAGACAGCGAACCAGCCGGGTGCTCCGCCACGCGCCGAGACGCGGTGAGTACCGTGGGGAGAAGCGGCGAACCGGGACGGGGTGCTGGGTGGGCTGGGCAGGGCGGAGGGACGATCGTGAGTTTTAAATGAGACTGCCACTTGTGAGTTATTTTCTGAGGCGACCACAGCCTGGTGATGACCTCTACGTGGCGTCAAGGCTGTGAGAGGTGCTGACTGGTGGGTCCGAACTGGGGCCATGCGGGGACAAAGAGCATTTGCAGCCATGACCTAGAGCTGCAGGGCAAATCCTCGGGTCCCTACCGTTGCTCCAGCCGTGTGTGGCTACTTAAAGTATTTAAAATTAAATAAAATTAAAAATTCAGTTACACTCGCTGCAGGGCAAACCCTCAGTGGCCACTGTGGGGGACGGTGCGTGTCTAGGACATTGGTCCTTGCGGGAAGTCCTGTGGGACGGCGCCACCCTCGAGTCCGTGCGTCCGCGAGTGGGGGGCGTGGAACTGTGGTTGGGGCACAGGTTTGGTGGTCATGAGGTCAAGGCAACAATCTTGGAAGAGGCGGCTTATACCTCCAGCAGGTGTACAAAGCATCTACCTTTCGCAAAACACTTGTAGTACAAAAGAACACAAATATATCCATCTTTTGCAGAAATTTTATTTAGTCAACCTGACTTAAAATCACCACTATCCTTTTCTTCCTCCTCAACATTACCCTACTCCTCATCCTCCTCATCACCATGTCATCAATATCTTCGTGCATCTGCCAGCGAGCTCCTCTGATTACTTTGATTTCCTTCCTTAAATAATGTGTAAGGCAACAGGATGAGTGTTGTAAGTATAAAATGGACAGGTTCTTTTAGGCTAAAAAAATTATACAAATACCTGAAACTGTGTAACCTCTATCTGCAGGCACTTCTCTCAATAAGTAATTGATGGAATTAATAGAAATTGGTAAAAAATAAATAATTTATGGAACAAATATTGCCTTTACAATAACCCAAGAAACTTCATTAAGAACTATAAAAAAGACTGTAGCATGATGTTCACAAGTAAAATATTAGTAAATGCAATACATGGCGTCATGTATTGGTTGCATCCTGGATGAAAGTGAAAAAGTCAACTGTAAAAGATAGTTTTAGGACAAATGGGAAAATTTGAATATGGACCATATATTTAGGTAATATTAATAGTATTATATCATGTTAATATTCCTGAGTGTGATAATTATATATTTTTTATTAGGAGATAAAAGCTAAAGCATTCAAGGATTCAGTGTCATGATGTCTGTAATTAACTTTCAGATGGTTCCTTATAAATGTACATATTTCATATACATATATAATACAAATATGGAAAAATGTTAACAATTGGCTAATTTAGGTGAAGGTTATATAGATATTTATTTGATTGTTTTTTGTAACTTCTCTGTAGGTTGAGTATTTTATAATAAAAGTTGGAGATAAACCAAAGGATTTTTTAAAAATGAGGTAATATGAGTAACTCTCCACTAAAGAATGACCATGTTTGCAAACCTTTCAAAAAAGCTAGTGGATAAATATTGTTTATTTTACATATTTGAATTTATTTGTTTACAATGAAATATTTTTTCTTCCTTTTCAAAACATTGGTCTTAATTGGTTAAATTGATTATGTTTTGTGCTTGAATTTAATATTTAATTTCTTCAAATGCTTTTGCATAAATTTATTTGTTAATGAAACCTTAACTTTTGGGATAAAACCTTAGCATGTCAGAATCAGACCCTCGGACATCTCAAGTGCAAGCTTCTTACGCTCCTTATAAGTTCAGCCATCCCTTTTTGGAGGAATCAGTACATTTCTGCAGATCAAGAGGATTCAAGAACAAATGGTATATGCACACTCACACTGAGGGGCATTCAGCTGCCGCACACCTTGGCCTCCGTGGGGCCACTCTAGCCACAGAAGACAATGGGAAAGATCGTGGTGCAAAAGAAAATTAAGAAAACTGTTCTTTCCCAATTGCATCAATTAGGACTCTTTATTGTGACAGAAAACTTGACTAAGTGGGATTAAGCAAGACAGAGAATTAAATGACTCAACAACTAAAAGGTCCAGAGAAGGACAGGCAGATTCCATTGCTCAGTGTCACAAAGACTTGGTGTTTCCCCACCTCTAAGCTCTGCCTTCCCCCATGTGGACTCTATCTTCAGGCCTTTTCTAGTGGGAGCAAAATGGCTGCCGAGGCCCCGGCCATCATCTTCTCAGTGTGAACCCAGTGAGGAGGAGCAAAAGGCTCTTTCCCAGAAGTCCTGGGAGAGACCTCACTGGCTCTTAGGGTATCACATGCCCACCCCTGAGCCAATCCCTGTGTTACTGGATGCTGAGACATACTCTGACCCCCTCCACAACCTGGTGTGCTGAGAACATGGCTGTGGTGGGTCCCCAGGTGTCTGCTAGAGACGTGGGGTGCATGATGTTGAGTCCCCACTTCACACCAGAAATTATTTAGATGACTTAATGCAGCATATAACTTAGGGAAGAAAAGGAAGTGAGTTTCAGGGAGGAAGGGGAAGAATAAACATCTTATTCTTCTTTCTCTCCTAAAATTCTGTGAATCTGCAAAAGATCAAATCTTCCTCTCCCTACAGTTGGAAGTTTCTTTTTGTTTCTGAGCTTCATGGCACTTTGAGTTGGAACAGGAGTGTGGTATCTTTCAGCCTGTAGAGGCCATTGGAAGAGAAATTCGCTCGCACTTCTGTGTGGCTCCCCTCCCTGAGCCCTGCCCTCCTACATCCTCCGGGAGCTCCCAGTGGATGCCTCTGGCTGGAACAACAGCTCCTTGGCACGGAAGAGTCTAAAGGTTTAGGAGCCCAGTGCCATCTGTCCCCACCGCTGTCGGCTGCATTCCTGGAGGGCTCAGCAGTGTGCCAACTGCACTAGGGGTGTCTAAGGCTGGTTCCCTGGAAGCAGACCCTGAGACTAAGATGGGATTGCAAGGGATCCTCTAGGCACTGCTGCTGGGAAGCCCTGGGAGGGGAGAGGGAGTGAAACAGAGAAGAGAAGGAAGCCAGCGCGCAGGATGTTTCCGCTGATGTTATCGCTGTGGACAGTCATGGCTGAACCCCCCTGGAGGCCTCTAGAGGAAAGTTAGAACACCTTGGACTTGTTTCACGCAAGGGTTAAGGAATCTAGGGTCTTAGCTCATTGTTTGAAGGTTATTCCTGGGGTCTTCAACCACCTGTCACTTGTGGTCCATCCCATGTGTGAGTCAAGCTGCCAGGGCCCTCTGATGGAGAGTTGCAGGTATTTCTATAAGAAGCCACCGTCGTGCCTTGGGCATTGCCGTGGGGGGGGCTCCAGGAAAAGATGTCTTCTTAGACACTTGTCGGAAGCGTTATTCTAGGGATGCTCTTGCCTAATGATCCTAACATAAATAAGTAGTTGTATCCAGGGAAACAGGGCAGACTTTCAGGTCCCCTGAGAGGTGACAACATCTTTCACAGGCCCAGAGGTCACAAAAAGCCAAATGACAAAATGGAAACCGTAGCAGGGGCCAGACATGCTGTGACTGGCTGCTCCAGCCCACCTCACTGATGGGGACAGGAGGCAGCAATGCTGCCCCAGCTTTGCATTTTGAAGAGCCAGGGTTGCACATCGTGGGCAAATCTAACGACAACCTGAGTGGAAACCTGAACATATTCACTTTCTTGCTGAACAGGGTTATGGAGGGAGGCTTAAAGCAGTGAAATAAAAGGGCAGCTCAAGTGGAAAGAGGTGCTAAGGGTCATGCCCTCCTGCAATCTAGGCACTAAAGCCAATCTGGTAAAAGAGCCGTTGGGCCCCCAACAGGCAAGTGAAGAAGGGCGTCTTGGTGCCTTTCCACCTGATGTTAAAGTGGCCGCGTGAAAACACCAGGGATCTCTAGACAAACAGAACTGAGTCTCAGTCTCTCCTCTGGGCCGGTCATGGTCTTGGGGCATCTTATTCAAACTCTTTGAGCTTCTATTTTCTGATCTGAAAAGCTGGCTGTGAAATCTTGCAGATTTGTCTTGAAGGTTAAATGGCATGGCGGTCGGCGTGCACACAGCCCCTGTCGCAGGAACTCAGCAGCCGCGAGGCATCTGTGGCTCAGTCTTGCTAAGGTGCGCGCTCCTTTGCACGGGTTATGGCTGCGTAAATAGCCCTGCCGCTCCTGTAAGAGGCCAGGGGAAAGAGAGCAAAGAAAGAGACAGTAGATACTCACAGGAGAGACACTAAGATCTCCAGGGCGATACTTGGCTTTGGCAAGCTATTAATGTAAGTGATTAATGTTTGTGGAGTGCGTCCATTTTCTTGGCATGTATCCACTTTTATATTCTCTCTAGAGGGATGTCAAGTGGACAGGGTTGGAAAGGAATAAAAAGAGCAAGAAAAAGCTATTACAGGTGAGCTCTTTCCCACCCACCCAGAAGAACTTCGGGAATTGTCGGGCCTGAACCAGCCAGACAGCTCAGCAGGTCTCTCATGTGTATATTTGTGGCTAAAGCCACAGAAATCTTGACTTTGTGCTCAAAATAGAGCACAGATTCAAAGGACTTCCTGATAAGAGACACAGGCGAAATAGCAAATTGTGTTGTTCACAAATGACGGAGGATGTAAAGGTCTATTTTTTGGGTCCCTTCACTCTCCCCTCTCCAGGCCGAAGTCAGCATCTGCAGCGTGGGCATGTGGCTCTGTGCGGACGGGGGCACGTTCATGTGGTGACAACTAATTACGTGGTGTGCTTGTCCCTCGTTGTAGGGCTTAGTGGCTAAAGGGCTGTATTGTTGCTGCCATTTAAAGCCTTCAGTCATAAGGACTCTGCAGACTCTGGAATAACCTATTTCAGGAGACCTGACACACAGTGGAGGTGTGACAGTACAATGGCACACCCAGAAATTGGAATTTGGAGGCAAAAGCAAGGGGCTAGTGTCAGTCAGTGTTCTAGAAAATGAGCTCTTGCTGATTTGACTTAAATGCTTTTCCTCCACAACAAAACAGACAAAGCTGCTTTTTAACCAAATTGCCATATGGGTCTGCGCTGTCAGGGTGGGATGGAGCAGATCGTCTTCCAGCCTTAGAACCCTCCCAGAGACAGGGCAGCCCAGCCCTGCCCCGAAAGGGCAGGGCTTCCAACCCCTCCTTGTCAAAGAGAACCAGGCACATACTCAGTTCAAACTCACAGCACGCTTCTAAAACATTTTCATTCTGAAATCATTTCAGACATACAGAAAAGTTGCAAGAATAGGACAAACAAGCCCCTATAAACTCTTCACCCAGATTTCCAGATGTTAACATTCTATCGCATTTGTCTTATCGTTCACTATAGGTCATTTTTCTCTGCACCATTTGACAGAGTTGCCGTCAAAATCCCCTCTGCTCCTAAACAAACAGTTCTATGTATAATACCTAAAAAGCAAAGACATTCTTTCCCATAATACAAGGATCAAAATCAGAAAATTAACATTGATATAATATTATCTCATCTCCAGGCCTCATTCAGATTTCACCAGTTGTCCCAGTAATGTCCTTTGGAGCAAAAGAAAAAAAAAGTCCTTGTCCAGGAGCCCACGTTGCATTTAGTTTCATGTCTCTTTGGTCTCCTTTAACCTGGAGCAGGTCCTCAGTTTTCCTGAGTTTGGTATTTTTGAGGTGCACAAGCCAGTTACTTTGTAAAATGTCATCCATCAGTTTGGGTCTAAAGAATAAATTCATAAGAAAATCACCTTTTGGCAACAATCACAGCAGTATTGAGTCAGACGGTTGCCAGCTGGTGGGGGGACTAGCAGATGAGGAGGAATAGGGCATTTGCATGGTCGCAACGCACTTCCCACGGAATGCTTACTGATTATGAAGGGAGAAGCAGTTGCTTTGCATGGGGAAGCCTCGCAGACCTCTCCTTAGCCAGGGACTCAAGGCTGACACCAGCAGTATCGGACTCTGTGTCCCTCCTGCTGTGACGCACTCCCGCTGCTCTTGCCTTCCCACCAAAAATTCGCACCCTGAACCTATTCGTGAAGAAATGTTAAACTGCACACACCAGCATGCTAACGCCACGCGAGGAGAAAATCCGGAGTGCGGGCTCTTTACAGGCAAGAGGCCTTCGCAGCAGCAGCCCTGTTTGTGCAGCGAGCGGGCAGAGCCCTGGCAGAAAGTTAGAGCCTGCGAGACATCGCAGGGTCTGTCTCCCGGCCGGACGAAGGCCCCTCCTCTAAACATAAGAAGAACTTGCTAGCTCCCCACAGTTCTCGGGTCAGCTTCTTGTTTTGGACCCCCCATTTCCTACGGAGGCCTGAGGGCCACTTAACACTTTCAGCTCAGAGTCATAACTGTGGGAACTGGGCAGGGCTGCCGGCCGGCTCGGGGTCCCCGGTTCCGCGCGTCCCGGGCTCTGCGCGGCGGGGCCTCCGCTTTCCTTGCGCGGTGGGTGAGCGTGTGTGCGCCGAAGTGCAGCCGCGCAGGTGAGCCCGCCTCTCCTTCTCCACTTTCTCACCTGGTCACCAGGAGCGGCGGCACCTGTGCGGTCGGGCTGCAGAGGGCAGAGGGCGGCGTGTTCGTGACGTGCTGGCCACAGAGCGCAGCTTCTAGGCAACCCGCCGCCAGTGCCAGCTCCCACCGCTGCCATCGCCCCACGCTTTGACGCATAGACACTCTGGGGCCGAACTGCCTGGGCTCGGATCCTGTCTCCACCACATCCTAAATCTTTGATAAATGACTTAACTTCCTTCATCCGATGGTTGCAAAGATCAGTTAGATGGTGCCTGGCTTCAAGTGTGAACTACTTAAGTGTTAGCTGTTCTTCTCATCTCCTGTCCTTTTTACAAAGCTGACGTTTGGGTGAAACTTTTGAGTTTTCCCTGAGTGCTCCTGTTGTGACGTTGGTCCCCACTAGAGTGAGGAAGGGAATGAATCATCACCCCACTTACAAACACGAGCACTGAGGCCAGTCTTTATGTCTCGGCAAAGCCACACGTCTACAAATAGCAAACTGGGACGTTGACCCCAGGTCCTGGACACCAGCACACTTCTCTCCACAGCAGCCATTCGTCTGCAGAGTACGTGCGGAATGCTACGTGCCAGGCGCTGGGCCAGGCGCTGGGAGCCGAGGCCCCGCAAGCGAGGAATTCTGAGGAGGGCTGGGCTGGGCCCTCAGCTGAGACTGGGGAAGGTGATGCTTAGGCCAGGGACCAGAGAGATTTAGAACAGGCAGATAGAGTTGCGGAAAGATGAAGGAAACCCATGGAAAATAACAATGTGAAGGGTGAAACTGCAGGAGATGTTTGGAAACACAAGGGACCGGGAATGGCCAGGCCCACAGCGCCGGAGGGCTGTGGACTGGATGTTAGCAGAGCGACCCCTGGCAGTCCCGCTGTTGCAGCTCTGGGCTGTTGCTCATGGCACCTTCCGAGAGGAGTTTGGGTTTTGATGCTTTTTCCCCTGTGCTCTCAGGGAAGTCATGTTAGCACTCAGTTTTAAGTGCTTGCCCCAAGCTGCTGTAATTCTATTTAATGACTCTCCTTTCTCTCCCACTAGAGAGTCTGATCCCTTGACTAGCCCCCTGTGGTGTCTGGGGCCAGTGAAGGCAGTCCGGCAGCCCACGGCCAGCCCGGGGCTGTGCTGAGGGGCTGTGGTGCCGAGCTGGGCTATCCTCAGGGGTTCTAAGTGACAACCTGCAGAGAAGCAGCACCAGTCCAGGGCAGGTGCAGGGCCACGGCGGGGAGCTTATGTTGTGGAGCAGCCAGCTGGACTCAGGAGTGGGTGAGCAACAAACCCACTTCTCGAATACGCTGGGGGTGGAAGGAGGGCCAGGCTGGAGGGAGCAGTCAGGAGCACAGAGAAGTTGCATTTGGACTTGTCATTGTAAGGGACCATGGAAGACCCCTAAGGAGATTCATGGGAAGCAGCTAGATGTTCACATCTGGAATTCAGAAGAGAGGCTGCGCTGGGCTTGGAGGCCCGGGTCATCCCCTTACTCGTGGAAGCTAAAGTCCTGGATGAGATCACCACTGGAGAATGTATAAAATGAGAAGAACCTGTGACAAAGATGAGGGCTTGGAGAAAACTGACACTTAGGGACATACAACAACTGATTTTCTTTCTGTGTTGTTTTTCACAGGGCTCCCCCAACCATAACCAAAAACCACTTTTTCAGAGAGTTACGTAAGTTCGATATGCTAGCATGCTAAGGAGACATGTCTTGAGTCAGAGCTCATAATGTTCTCTTCCAGGTCACAGTTACTGCAGGCAAGAGCCCACATTTTTATTTTTTTTATAACCTTTTATTTAAAAATTTTTTTATTTCAAAATATTACAGGGGTACAAACAGTGAGGTTACATATATGGCCTCTGCACTGCCTGAGTCAGAGCTACAAGCATGCCCATCCCCAGGTGGTGTGCACCGCACCAGTTAGGTGTATATATACCCATCATCTCCTCCCCCCCCCCCCCGCCCAACACCCAATGAATGTTACTACTATATGTGCACTTAAGTGTTGATTAGTTAGTACCAATTTACTGGTGAGTACATGTGGTGCTTGTTTTTCCATTCTTGAGATACTTCACTTAGTACAATGGGTTACAGCTCAATCCAGGATAATATAAGAGGTGCTAGATCACCATTATTTTTTTTGTGGCTGAATAGTACTCCATGGTATACATATACTACATTTTATTAATCCATTCATGGATTGATGGGCACTTGGGTTGTTTCCACATCTTTGCGATTGCGAATGGTGCTGATGTAAGATAGCTCACATTTTAATTTTGTAAGATCCTGCCTACTCTATCTGAGCCGCCTTTCACCTGTGGGCCATTGCACAGTATGAGGGACAGGCATTATTTTACCTATAGTGTTTTGGAAAGAGGAATAGGACTGTCCAAATAGTTCTCCTACTTACTCTTCATTTCCATACCAAAATACCTTCCCCCACACCGCAACAATAAAGACATACACAGAAATGAAGAGGCTAACGGCATGCTTCCTGGCACAGGTTTTAGGGGCAGTATGCTATTCTGACAGTTTTGCCTGGTGGCTATATTTTCCATCCCAGCATTATTTCTCAACAGGTTATACATTACTTTTCCCTTAGTGTTCCACATTAGCTAATTGGCCATTTTAGTATGATCCTGTAGGAACATAAACATTTAGAGAATTTCTTGCAATGACAAGAAGAGATAATATGTTTAAAGCCAGTTATGTTTAGGAAAATCACCATGGGATTTAAGATGATGCGTTGATGTAATGCAATGGTGGTTTATAAAAATTCTTTTGGACTAACCTCGGCTGTATAAGCAGAACCACATTCCATGCTTGTGAATAGGAGACGCAGCCCAGTGGAATCATTTTTTGAGAGTTCCATTACTAATCTTTCACTTTCTACCTCTCAAGGGAGGAGGGAATTTGAAAGGGAGGGAGGACTTTACAGTGAAATTTTCTGTGGCAGCCTGTTGGGGACTATAAGTAGTAAAGGGAAAAATCCAGAAATAGTTTAGGAAATTAGTCATCTGTCTCCAAACCGTGTTCAGTTACAGTTTTGGGTTCCACTTTGTGGAACTTAAAAAAAATGGAAATCTGGAAAGATTAATAATCATTTGTGTAAGGGTCAAAAAGTTCCAATTTTATGCCCAGAAAGAGGAAAAAAGTTCCCATTTGCTGAAACATGTCAAAATCATTCCCATGTTGGAAAATTATATTCTGGGAGCTGGGAAACAACTTGACGTTCTCTACTTTTCCTAGTTTTGCAATACTAAATGCCGATAATTAGGTTGTACTAGATGTCCAATGTTACTTATTGTAAATATGAATATGCCATCTATCAAAAGCATTTTCCAGTGCACACATACACCAACATTAGGAAGCTAACCATTAATAAAGGAGAATTAAAATAGGGGAAGAAGCATTTCTATTCCTATTAGTATACCAACCTACTATCTGGGTAATTTTAAGGCAGTTATTTTTCTTTTTGATGTTGTATTAAAATGTGTGTCTTAAAGAATAAGGAAGTCTAGGGCAATGGAATGGAAAACTTGATACAGAGCTTATTTTTAAAAGAAAAGTCTTCAGAGCCATGGTGAAGTGTCACTGTCGGCCTGGTGAGGGAGAAGCTGGGGACGTGATTAGCAAGAGGCGGTGCCAGGCTTTCCCACGGAGCTAGGCTCCTGTGCTCCTCAGACAGCGAAATCTGGCTCAGCGTTGATGAGAGGCTTCGCGCCATCCGAGGAAAGTGTCCAGAGAGCGTCCTGTGCTTAGATTGAAGACACTTCTGGGAATCCAGAGGGTAGGGACTCGGCAATGCACTGCACTGAGCTATCCCACAACACCTGCCTCATTGGGGTGCTTTTGGTCGCAAGTCACAGAATACTCAAAAGTGCTTTAAACCAGTTGAAGATGCTAGAACTTGCATTTTGTGTCTGAGTCACCAGAGCATCCAGTTGAAATGCAAATGCTGACCCAGCAGGTCTGGCTGGAGCTCCAGGCCCCGGATTCTACCCAGCTGCAGGTGGTGTTGATACAGCTGGCCTGCAAGCTACACTTGGGTAACAAGGGTTTGAGAATCTGGGTCCTGACTGCCTTCTGCACCAAGATGTCTGGAGATTGGACAGCTCCCAGGTTGGTGCAAGCATCTTGAGACGTCTTCAAGGACCAAACTCACCCCATCCTTCCTCCTGCCATCCTCTGGGGAGGGCTTCAACCTCTTTGCAATGGCAACTACAACATCTTCACACAAATACTTCTTTAGAGAGTATTTGAGAGTCAGATTTTTCCCTTCTGCCCCAGCTGACAATCCTGTGGCAGGATTGTTTTAGATCCATGCCTGGCTTCACAGGAAGCAAGAAAAGCAATTGTCTGGCATGTCCAGTCTGTGCAGAGGGTGTGGGGAAGGACTGTAGCTGAGTGGGCACAAGCAGGGACTCTCACTTCCCTGCAACCTCCGCAATAGCAACAAGAGGGATGGTGTCTCCAATATGCACAGACAGAAGAACAGTCTTTACTGCATTAAATGAAATAAGGAAAATCAAGGCAAGTAAAGCATGTTTGAGATTTTTAAGGAAAGTCCTACTTTTGCCTCGGCAACTGTATTGTATTCAAGGTTACCTAGTGAGCGTACATTCTCGGTGGTGATCGTCAACGTGTTACTCCATCTCTGGAGATGCACCACTCTTACTTGTACCAGGCAATGATAATATCTTGCCCTCTGAATTAGATTACATTAAGTAGATTTTATGTGAAACCATCTAGCTAAGATTTTATATGTGAGTCAAGTTCAGTGCATGGCACCTAGTAAGTACTCAACAAAAATAAAATTAAATAATAGTATGACAGTGTTATCTGTGTGTGTGCATGCATGGGCAGTATAGATGCATTATGTATGACACTTCCACTTTCAGTTTATCTATGCAGATTGAAATAAATCCATACATTTCAATCAGTCCATGTAGTTTCAGATGAGAAGCCTTAGTTCACTCCTTGGCAACTATCTGAGTTGCTGGCAGACTCCAAGAGGGAATCTGCCACTCTTAAAGTACTGGCTTTACAAATCCAAACTGAAAAAGTGACAGTAAATATTTCAACCACCTACAATACTAATGAATTTTTACTAGTTGCAGTAATGGAAATGTCATTGTCTAGAAATCTTTGTATTCAATAGTTAATTTAACCAGCTTCTGATACTTTTATGTATGTTTGACCTAACATGATTTGGTTTAAACTAAACTGAATGTTTACAGTTCATTTAATTAAATCATTTACTAAAAATCACTAATTTAAAAAATACTGAAATTATTTGTTAGCCATGGTATGAAAATATATTATACCAACTTATGATAGTTGATTAAGCATTTGGAACCACCATCCATGACTTAAATACTTATTTGGAATTTTTTTTTGTTTTACATGCAACTCAAGGATGAAACATTTTAGCCACTGAGCATATTTTTAGTTAGCATGCAACTAAATTTTGCTTCTTGTAGATATAATATTTGATCTTATTTATTCTAATGCTAGACTTGTGTAATTATGCCTGTCAGGAGAAAACAAATACTGGAATGACTATGAAATATTATTTTTTAAAGCAAAATAATTACACAATGATATTTAAGTACTTGAAAGCACATTATCTTTTAAAGTCTTGCTGTGGGAGGCCATACAATTATTCAAATGATGCTGAAATTGCTCAAAATAGTCTTAGTTTCTTTTGAAATGGGCTTCAAAGCCAATTCATAAACTATATTAAATTTATATCATTTTGTGATGAATCTCTAGAACTGTAATAACAAAACCAAAATGATTTAATTTAGTTTACAAATGCTCTACAAAGTAAAATTTATATTTGCTCTAACTTGTGAAGTTTTCCAAAAAATAAAATAACTCAGCATGTTATTACTTTTATAATAAATGAAATAAAATAGAAGTGAAGATAAAAGTCCTCAAATATTATCACATATGACAAAAATTTGCTAAGAATGAAATAATTTAAGATTGTAATGAAGGCACTTCTGGTAAATGTAAAGATGGTGTTGCAAAAATATTGAATGCTCTGAGAGAGAGATTTGTTCTGAAGTATGAATATTAAAAAATCGAGCCAGCTCTTTGGCTAATAGGGGGGCAAAACATTACAACTCCTCTGGAGGGGCATTTGGTTATTTCCAGTAAAACCACTTGGATATTTATCTTTTAATCTAGCAACCTTACTTCTTGGAATTTTTCTTTGAGATACCATGCTGCAGCTGCAAATCAACTCATTCACAAACTTATTCATTCTGCCATGATTTGAAATAGCTAATGGGAGAAGCCTAGCCACAGAAAACAAACACAAGGCAAGCTGGGAATACTTTGCTATGCCGGAAAGCAAGAAAAGTGCTAAAACAAAACAAAAATCTGAGAGGAACATGTGAAAATGACACAGGTGCTCTCTGAAAGGGACTCCCACTAACCATAGTTGGGACAATTTGAATATTAATTTAAAAAAGAATCTTCAAGTCCTTAGTCATATCTAAAAGGGGGAGGGAAGGGAACTCTTCTTTATAGAGCAACACTTTTTAACCACTTGGGTACGGCGCTCACCGGCCGCGAAGCCTGGCCCACAGCCGGCACTCACAGTGCGCACGGCAGTGTGTGCTGCGCATCGACGACACATCCGTTTTACTCTTGTGTGACGAGGAAAGCTTTAAAGCACTGGAAGCTTGTTTTACTTTACAGGCAGCTTTAGGAAAATAACTATAATAACTCCTACTAAGGACGTGTTAAAAGGTCACAGATTCGTAGTAACTTATTAGCTGAATGTACACACTGTAACTGCAGAGATAAAAGCAAAAGCTTTTGGCTGTCGGCTAAAGTCGACGCTTGGCTGTGCGCCTTCATATCACGGCTGTCGGCTAAAGTCGGTGCTCGGCTGTGCGCGTTCATCTGTGGCTGTCAACTATAGTTGATACTGAAGTGGTTAATAAATACAGGAGGAATGAAGGAGTTCGACAATTAATTTTGCTACCACCAAGGTAATGACTGACTTAGGCAAGAATCAGGGTGAATCCTAGAATCACTGGGTGAAGAGTTGGGCACACAATTTCAAAGCATCATTCCACAAATTATTTCTTAAGTGCAAAGAGGTAAAGGACCCACCTTGAAGAAAAGATCAAAGTTAGAACCACCCACTCACAAGGTAAAGGGTCAATAACTAGAATCTACAAAGAACTCAAGCAAATCAGCAAGAAAAAATCAAACAACCCCATTAAAAATAGGGCAAAAGTCATAAACAGGAGCTTTTCAAAAGACGTAGAAGGAAGCAGACTATAGTGCCAGGTGGTTTTCTTGTCAAAACTGTTTAACCTTCATCTAATTGAGAGAAACAACTGGGCAGATCCAGACAGTGGAGTGTTCTACCAGACAATTGGCCTAGACTCTTCAAACATGCCAAGGCCATGACAAGCAAATCAAAGTCACAGGACTAAAGAGGTACGACAGACAAATGTAATGCAAGATCTTTGATTTATAAAACAAAACACAGCAGTGAAGATCACTTTGGTGACAACTGGAGACATTTTAATATAAAATTGTATTAAATATTCAGTTTCTCGATATAATGGAATAATGATATTGTGGTCGATAAAAGAATGTCTTTATCCTTGAGAGAAGTATGCTGAAGTAGAGGTGAGACCTGCAGCTTACTTCTAGACAGTTCAGCAGTAAGAGTGTGAGTGTGAGAGTGTGTGTGAGTGTTTAGAGAGAGAGACAAAGAGAAAGAAAGCAGATATGGCAAAGTATTAACAATTGGTGGATTTGGATGGAGAGTTTATGGATTCATTTTATTTAATACTATTATTTCAATTTTTTTCTGTGAGTTTTAAATGTTCTGAAAGAAATTGGGGAAATCCCAGTTGATGACTGCACAGCTACACTTGACACATTAATCTATGGAATGTGGTTAGGTGTGTATAAATTACATTATTTTTATCATTTAAAGTAGACCATAATATCCATGGCAGGAATCAAGAGTAGATGGTAAAATTGGATAGCCACATATAGAAGATTGAAACAGGATCCATATCTCTCACCACTCACAAAAATTAATTCAAGATGGATAACAGACTTAAACCTAAGACATGAAACTATAAGAATTCTAGAAGAAAATGTTTCTAGAAGAAAATAAGAATTCTAGAAGAAACTATAAAAATTCTAGAAAAACTCTTCTAGATATTGGCCTGGGGAAAGAATTTATGAAGAAGACCCCAAAAGCAATTACAGCAACAACAAAAATTAATAAATAGGACTTGATTAAATTAAAAAGCTTCTGTACAGCCAAGGAAACAAGCAACAGAAAAAACAGACAACCCACAGAATGAGAGAAAATATTCACATGCTATACATCTGATAAAGGGCTAATAACTAGAATCTACAAAGAACTCAAGTAAATCAACAAGAAAAAGTCAAACAACCCCATTAACCACTTTGGTATGAGCGTCGACTATACTCGACAGCCACAGATGAACGCGCACAGCCGAGTGTCGACTGTAGTCGACAGCCAAAAGCTTTTGCTTTTATCTCTGCAATTGCAGTGTGTACATTCAGCTAATAAGTTACTACGAATCTGTGACCTTTTAACAAGTCCTTAGTAGGAGTTATTATAGTTATTTTCCTAAAGCTGCCTGTAAAGTAAAACAGGCTTTCAGTGCTTTAAAGCTTTC